>JAVTVY010034092.1:0-139198 GCA_036873755.1 Hanleya hanleyi
CTTTACTAGGTGGAACAGTTTGACCAGTATCTTAGTAACCGTGGACATTACTAAAGGGGAGCAGTTTGACCAGTATCTTAGTCAATGTAGGCTTTACTAGGTGGAACAGTTTGACCTGTATCTTAGTAACCGTGGATATTACTAAAGGGGAGCAGTTTGACCTGTATCTTAGTCAATGTAGGCTTTACTAGGTGGAACAGTTTGACCAGTATCTTAGTAACCGTGGACATTACTAAAGGGGAGCAGTTTGAGCAGTATCTTAGTAACCGTGGACATTACTAAAGGGGAGCAGTTTGACCTGTATCTTAGTCACTGTAGGCTTTACTAGGTGGAACAGTTTGACCAGTATCTTAGTAACCGTGGACATTACTAAAGGGGAGCAGTTTGACCAGTATCTTAGTCAATGTAGGCTTTATTAGGTGGAACAGTTTGACCTGTATCTTAGTAACCGTGGACATTACTAAAGGGGAGCAGTTTGACCTGTATCTTAGTCAATGTAGGCTTTACTAGGTGGAACAGTTAGACCAGTATCTTAGTAACCGTGGACATTACTAAAGGGGAGCAGTTTGACCTGTATCTTAGTCAATGTAGGCTTTACTAGGTGGAACAGTTTGACCAGTATCTTAGTAACCGTGGACATTACTAAAGGGGAGCAGTTTGACCAGTATCTTAGTCAATGTAGGCTTTACTAGGTGGAACAGTTTGACCAGTATCTTAGTAACCGTGGACATTACTAAAGGGGAGCAGTTTGACCTGTATCTTAGTAACCGTGGACATTACTAAAGGGGAGCAGTTTGACCTGTATCTTAGTCAATGTAGGCTTTACTAGGTGGAACAGTTTGACCAGTATCTTAGTAACCGTGGACATTACTAAAGGGGAGCAGTTTGACCTGTATCTTAGTCAATGTAGGCTTTACTAGGTGGAACAGTTTGACCAGTATCTTAGTAACCGTGGGCATTACTAAAGGGGAGCAGTTTGACCTGTATCTTAGTCAATGTAGGCTTTACCAGGTGGAACAGTTTGACCAGTATCTTAGTAACCGTGGACATTACTAAAGGGGAGCAGTTTGACCTGTATCTTAGTCAATGTAGGCTTTACTAGGTGGAACAGTTTGACCAGTATCTTAGTAACCGTGGACATTACTAAAGGGGAGCAGTTTGACCAGTATCTTAGTAACCGTGGACATTACTAAAGGGGAGCAGTTTGACCAGTATCTTAGTAACCGTGGACAATACTAAAGGGGAGCAGTTTGACCTGTATCTTAGTCAATGTAGGCTTTACTAGGTGGAACAGTTTGACCAGTATCTTAGTAACCGTGGACATTACTAAAGGGGAGCAATTTGGCCAGTATCTTAGTCAATGTAGGCTTTACTAGGTGGAACAGTTTGACCAGTATCTTAGTAACCGTGGACATTACTAAAGGGGAGCAGTTTGACCAGTATCTTAGTCAATGTAGGCTTTACTAGGTGGAACAGTTTGACCAGTATCTTAGTAACCGTGGACATTACCAAAGGGGAGCAGTTTGACCAGTATCTTAGTCAATGTAGGCTTAACTAGGTGGAACAGTTTGACCTGTATCTTAGTAACCGTGGACATTACTAAAGGGGAGCAGTTTGACCTGTATCTTAGTCAATGTAGGCTTAACTAGGTGGAACAGTTTGACCAGTATCTTAGTAACCGTGGACATTACTAAAGGGGAGCAGTTTGACCAGTATCTTAGTCAATGTAGGCTTTACTAGGTGGAACAGTTTGACCAGTATCTTAGTAACCGTGGACATTACTAAAGGGGAGCAGTTTGACCAGTATCTTAGTCAATGTAGGCTTTACTAGGTGGAGCAGTTTGACCAGTATCTTAGTCACGGCGAACGTTACTAAGGGTGGAGGGGTCAGTTTGACCGGTATCGTAGTCACTGTGGACGTTACTAAATGTGAGCAGTTTGACAAGTATCTCATTCACTGTGGACGTTACTAAAGGGGAGAAATTTAACCAGTATCTTATTCACTGTGGGTGTTACTAAGTGCTAGCAGTTTGAACAGCATCTTAGTCACTGTGGGCGTTACTAAATGGGGGCAGTTTGACAAGTATCTTAGTCACTGTGGGCGTTACTAAATGGGGGCAGTTTGACTAGTATCTTAGTCACTGTACGCGTCACTAAATGGGAGCAGTTTGACCAGTATCTTAGTCACTGTGGATGTTACTAATAGGGAGCAGTTTGACCAGTACCTTAGTCACTGTGGGCGTTACTAAAGGGGAGCAGTTTGACAAGTATCTTAGTCATTGTGGATGTTACTAATAGGGAGCAGTTTGACCAGTACCTTATTCACTGTGGACGTTACTAAATGTGAGCAGTTTGACAAGTATCTCATTCACTGTGGACGTTACTAAAGGGGAGAAATTTAACCAGTATCTTATTCACTGTGGGTGTTACTAAGTGCTAGCAGTTTGAACAGCATCTTAGTCACTGTGGGCGTTACTAAATGGGGGCAGTTTGACAAGTAGCTTAGTCACTGTGGGCGTTACTAAATGGGGGCAGTTTGACCTGTATCTTAGTCACTGTACGCGTCACTAAATGGGAGCAGTTTGACCAGTATCTTAGTCACTGTGGATGTTACTAATAGGGAGCAGTTTGACCAGTACCTTAGTCACTGTGGGCGTTACTAAAGGGGAGCAGTTTGACCAGTATCTTAGTCATTGTGGATGTTACTAATAGGGTGCAGTTTGACCAGTACCTTAGTCACTGGCCGCGTCTCTAAGTGAGGGCAGTTTGATCAGTATCTTAGTCACTGCAATTTGACCAGTACCGGTATCTTATTTACTGTGGAGGTTACTAAATGTGAGCAGTTTGACCAGTATCTTGGTCACTGTGTACGTTACTAAGTGGGAGCAGCTTGACAAATATCTTAGTCACTGTTGACGTTACTAAGTGGGAGCAGTTTGTCCGCTATCTTAGTCACTTCGGACACTGCATGGGGGCAGTTCGACCAGTGCCAGTCACTAGACGGTGTATGTGAGCTTATTAGCATTATGTTAGCCACTGGGCCTTGTATTAGGGAAGTTTGGTGACTATCTTAGTCATTGTCGACTGTTTATGCGTCAATTTGACCAGTTTATTAGTCACTGTGGACAGTGCATAAAGATAGTCGGACCAGTATTATAGGCACTATGGACAGTAAGTGAAAGGGAGCATTTTGACCAGTATCATGGTCACTGTACATGGTAGGGCAGTTTGACCTGTTATCATAGTCATTGTGTATAACGCATGGTCTAATATTAGTGTAACTGTTAACAGTACATGAGGGACAAATGGTACAGGGGCAGTATCCCTGTAAATGTGGAGTCTATATGAGAGCAGTTTGACCAGTAGGCCTATCGTAGTCACCGTGGACACTTCACGAAATCGTATTATCTTAGTCAATTTGGACAGAACGTGGGGGGAAGTTTTCACAATTACCTTAGTCACTGTGGATGTGAGAAGTGTATGAGGATTAACGAGTACGTATGCAGTCTATTTTCGGGCACCCCCTATTTTCGACTGGTCAACTCATTTATGGTCAAGGGGAGGCCACTCTCAGTGTCAAATATTGCGAAGAGAGGTGTGTCGCTAAGGGACATTTTGATTGGTCGAAACTGGCGGTTTCCGTCTGCATTGTGCCTGGAAATAAATCCTGTTGTACTGAACTTTATCCCGTTCTCTTCTGCTATTTCAGGTATGTTTCTTTAGTTTCATGAGCTGATATATGGTTAAGAAAATGCCTGAACCTCTCATGTATAAGTTGTCATATGTCTAGTGTGCTGTCATAACGTGTAAATTTAGTAAATCTTGATATTCGGTGACGAGTTTGTCGAAGGCACGTGGATGCCATGTTGAATATGTATGTGTGTACATGTACTGGTACAGACAGTAGCGAATATGACTTTATGTCGTTTAATAAGAGAACAACACGCTGTAGTTATGAAGCACTAATTATGTAAGACCCGTTTGTGGTCAGAGATGTATTCTAGTTATCGTAAAATAATTACAATGAACTCGTTACTGAAATGCCGCCCAAAAATGTCACAATCAGGGGCGACAACTCCATTGTTAAGATCATTCAGGAAAGACAACTCTTGTCATGATAAAATACTGGTACATGAATATTCAGCCTTCCAAGTATCCTCATTCTGTTATTTCTGATTTATTAAGATATAATGTCTTTAAATAATATTGTTGAAGATCTATGAACAATAAAAAAGATCAGAACACCGAGATAAAATAATTAATTCAGTTTATTTGATAAATACATTCACATAGAATTATTTCATCTTAATTTCACTCACACAATACAATTTATTTATGATCAAATAACAATACAGATACATGTTTAGAGCAATTGGTAGAATGCTATACTTACCTGCAAGTAGTATATGATGAAGTACCTTAGTAAAATACATCTTACCTGCTATACATGTTCAGGTGACACAATCCCATGTTTATGAATTAATGTGTCCCATTGCTGTGTCTATGAATTAATGTCACATATTCCTTTTAATATAATAGTCTCTAACACAGTTCATAACGTTACTCCATGAGACTAGGATAAATCCGTTGCGCAAAGTCCAAGTGATTAACATTGTTACTGTTATTGGTTGGAATTGGTTTTGAATTCTTATTGTTCTATATGGAAACTGGCGGTTTCCGTCTGCATTGTGCCTGGAAATAAATCCTGTTGTACTGAACTTTATCCCGTTCTCTTCTGCTATTTCAGGCCTTGTGCCAGGATTTGACCAGAGTAATATTTGGCGAGCTTGCCAGGATTCGCTCGTGAGTGCTGTTGGCGAGAGTCTAGAAGTAAGAAGGACTTCCAACTAACCAAGTGGGCGAATCAGTGACATTGTGAACCATACGTCAGAACAGCGACAATGGCTGATAATAGGGAGAGACTGGAGATCGAAATAAAGCGGTACCTGTACCATCTGTCAACTGATAGACTGAGAAACTTGATTCAACAATTCCGTATCCAGACCAGGGAAGATGATACTACCCAAGCCAGATTGATTAGGGTTGTGGAAAGGTTCATTACAGATGCAATGGGAGATGAAGACTCTGGAAATAGAATTTTGTTGGAACTGTTAACACTAGTCAAACCTTTACCAGATGATGACGTGCCCGATCAGACTGCACGTACGCAAAGCACTACCCAGCAGTCGCCTACAATACCAATCGGGTTGTCAATAAGGAAAGACTTCAACATTATGGGAACAATAAACGCTGAAAAGGGCATAAGTTATACTAATGTCATAAGGCAAATAGAGGCAGCTCGTGCCAAGGGTTATAAAGAGCTTGAGATAATCGACGCCGTCTTGAGGGCAATAACTCCCACTCAGCGAGTGAGCAACTACCTTGAGGGTAAAGAACTCACCTTACCAGTCCTTAGAAGTATGTTACGTGAATATTACAATGAGAAAACAGCAACTGAGTTGTATCAGGAACTAAGTGTAGGAAAGCAGGACGCTAATGAGAACACATTAGATTTTGTGTTTCGCATGTTGACATTGGGACAAAGGATCACATTCTCATCAAGGGAAGAAGGACGCCCAATTCTGAGATATGACCCAGTGTTAGTTCGTCGTATGACTCTGCAATCAATCTACACAGGGTTCCGTGAAGCAGCTATCAGCCAAAATATGAAGGACACATTAGATGGTGATCCCACGGATGAAGAGATTATAACTCAGGTAAACAGATCAGTGGCCTCCATGGCTGAGCGTGAAAGAAAACATACAACCAACCGTAATGTGCCACGTAGAGGTGGCATAAATGAGGTGGAAGCCAGATCTTCAGAGGAACCATCAGATCCTTTTGTCAAAATGATCCAGGACCTGAAACATGAGCTGAAAGCAGACGTGGCAGCCGTCCGAGAGGAGGTGCTAAAGGGGTCAAAATCAGAGAAGCCTAGAGAACCCAAGACAAAGAAGCGTGTGGGGTGCCCCAATTGTCGGAAAACTGGGGAACGGTGTGACCATTGCTATGGCTGCGGTTCGGGCGAACACTTTATATCCGGCTGTCATCAATGGCGCAAGCAGTCGGGAAACGGACGTGGGCCAACACAGAGGGACGTGTGATGGTTCCACCTAATTGCAAGTCCCACGGTTGTGTGCGGTGTGGAAAATCAACAGACTTGATGAAACAGTGTACAGGTTGTCATGCAGCAAAATATTGCTCACAGGATTGTCAAACACAACATTGGGAAAATCATCGTGAGCTATGCCATGCCATTCAGGAACTAGAACGAACTGAACTTTCATTGGGTAATCCATGTGTGTCCACATTGCAGCATGAAAAAATGACACAGTTGGTAGGTCCCCAGTGTAAAATGTTATGTACTTTAAATGGGGTGAGATCACAAGTATTATGGGACACTGGTTCACAGGTTTGCTTATTACCCATAGATTGGGCCAGAAAGAATCTAGTTGATTTTGAAATAAAACCATTATCAGAAATCCTGGGGGAAGCAAACCTAACTGTGACAGCAGCTAATGGGGTGGCCATCCCATGGAGTTCAAGCTCCTAGGGGACAAGGGGGATAGGAAATTTCAAGTTCCTTTCCTTTTAAGTAGTGTACCAGGTGAGCAACCCATTGTAGGTTATAATGTGATTGGTGTGTATTTAGATGACATCCCCGAGAACAATGACATCCATTCAAAAGTACAATTGATAAGAACAGGCCTGCCATCTAAGTCAGAGTCAACACTGTCAGCTGTTGTTGACCTCATTTCTGCCAAATCAAATGATCAAATCGGGTCACTATCTACTGGAAGACAAGCTGTTAAGGTACGGAGTGGAGAGACGGTCAGTGTCAAGTGTATGGTCAGAACCCACGTACAGGAAGCGAAAACAGTTCTGTTTGAACCTGATGTAGAAGAAAACTGGCCTGACGGGTTATTAGTACAGGAGTGTATAGTGACGGTGAAACGAGGGGCTAGGGTACCCGTGTATGTGATGGTCACCAATGCATCCCAAAAGGATGTCACTATAAGGAGCAAGTGTATGCTAGGTACACTACATGAAGTGAGATCAGTCATTTCCGTCAGTCAGTCCAGTCCCTCAACGAATGTTATCAGGACAGAACAAAGCTCCAGTAAACCGAAAGACTTATGGCATCCTCCGATTGACCTAAGTAAAAGTGAACTGACAGACGCCCAGCAGGAGCAAGTGAAGCAGATGCTTTACGAGGAATCTGGTGCCTTTTCAACGGGTGATGGAGACATAGGATGTGCCCCAGATTTACAGTTGGAGATCAATCTTGACGACAACGTGCCTGTGCAACAGAACTACGTTTCAATTCCTCGGCCTCTCTATCAGGAGGTTAAGGACTACTTGATAGATCTGATAGAGAGGGGATGGATTAGAAAAAGTAATTCGCCCTACTCCAGCCCAATGGTCTGTGTACGTAAGCGTGATGGGACACTTAGACTGTGCATAGATTACAGAAAACTGAACCGGAAGACCCGCCAGAATCGTCAGCCTATACCCAGAATCCAAGATGTGCTTGATGGACTTTGAGGGAAGTCGTGGTTTTCACTGCTGGATCAGGGTAAAGCCTACCATCAGGGCTTTGTTAAGGAGGAATGTCGTCCATTCACCGCTTTCGTGTCGCCTTGGGGATTATACCATTGGGAGAGGATCCCTTTTGGACTTACAGGGGCCCCAGGCGTGTTTCAAGGTTTTATGGACCACATCCTTGGAGACTTACGTGACAAAATCTGTATACCATACTTGGACGACGTTTTAGTCTTCAGTGATTCTTTTGAAGACCACCTTGCTCACACTAGAACTGTACTCCAGCGGTTACAGAAGAGTGGCATCAAGCTCAAGCCAACTAAATGTGAGATGTTTCGGAGGGAAGTCAAATACCTAGGCCACATCGTGTCCAATGAGGGCTATAGGATGGACCCAGCTGAAAAAGAGCCAGTCCGAAGGCTCAAGGAGAAGCAGCCTCGGACAGTTGGTGAACTACGTCAGATATTAGGCCCGCCCCCTGTACAGACCTTTTGGTCTTTGATATATGTTGACATTTGTGGGAAGTTGATGCTGGGTCGACATCGGGCCTTACAGACTAGTCTTTTGTGTTAAATGCCGTCATTTACATCTGACGACGATACAGCTCATCAATCTCCAAGGTACGAGTTGTCACAGCGAAACAGCTCACCATTTACCAGTATACGAGTTGTCAGAGCATTTCCATCATAGCTCTCTAGATTTGTATCTAATACCGCTTATGCCGGTGCTAGGGGCCGTGTGGTCATATCATCCAAGTTGCCACATGAACAGGTACAATAAAAGCGTACCTGAGATACAACACATATCACGAATCGTTAGATTCTTGGTATGTGCTTTAGAATATGTTAACCAGAAGACTATTCTGTGAAGTCATGTGACGCAGTCAGTATGTCGGCACCTCTTCCCACTTCCCTTATACGTGTTGTAATTAGGGTTCCTTGGGTACTATCGGAAGTACCTACAGGACTTTTCTCGGAGGGCAAAGAGTCTATATGATCTACTGAAGAAGGAAGACAGCGCTCCTAGTAAACAAAACAAGAGGAAGAAATCTGGGAATGTGAAGTCCAACCAGGCGTCATCATCTCAGTGTATTGACTGGACTGCTCAGCATTCCAAAACGCTACAGGAGTTGGTGGATGACTTACTTACTGATAGGGTCATGGCTTACCCAGACTTCACCAAGAAATTCATTCTGCATGTGGACGCATCTCAGGAAGGACTGGGTGCAGTCTTGTACCAGCCACGAGAGAACAACAGACTTGGAGTGATTGGCTTCGGATCCCGCACTCTTACCAGCTCTGAGATGAACTATCATGCCCATTCAGGGAAGTTAGAATTTCTAGCCCTGAAATGGGCCATCACAGAGAGGTTTCGAGGATACCTCTATTATGCTCCTGGATTTACCGTGTATACTGACAATAATCCGCTCACGTATGTCTTGAGCACAGCCAAGTTGGACAGCACCAGACACAGGTGGGTGGCAGAGCTGTCAGATTTTCACTTCAACATTAAGTACCGCCCGGGTAAGAAAAATGCAAACGCAGATGGACTGTCCCGTATTAGTCTTGACGAGGAAAGCGGAATGGATGAATACACCGAATCAGTGACGCCAGATCTCCTTCAAGCAACATTCAATGTAGTCGAAGCTACCGTTAGTGGGGAACCCATCTTGATCTCCTCTGTCTCTGATGACTTGTCTGTGTTTGATGAAGTGGCTGATTCCAGTGTGGACTATTCTCTCCCTGTCCTGTCACCATCAGATATAATTCGGGAGCAGGAGAAGGATAAGGACATTTCGTCAGTACTTGCTCTTCTAAAGAAAGGAAGAAAAGTTCCTGTGTCCCAAAACACTACCTTGAGAACTAAGAATGGCCTCCTGAGAGAGTTCAAGAAACTGCATCTTGATAAACAAGGGGTTCTTGTGCGGAAGTGTGTTTTACCTGGGGGCGATGTTAGATCTCAGCTTGTGTTACCAGAGCAACTCCGTCCAGTAGTGTTGAAAGAACTTCACAATAAGATGGGGCATCTGGGGGTAGAGAGAGTACTGGCCATGGTGCGCGACAGGTTTTACTGACCGAACATGAGTAGGGATGTGAGCCACTACGTGCTACACAGTTGTCCATGTCTGAAAGACAAACCTCCCACTCTGCCAACTCGTGCTCCGTTGAAGCCTATTGTAACAAGTTCACCCTTCGAATTGCTGTCAGTGGACTTCCTGCACCTGGATAAGTGTAAAGGCGGATTTGAATATTTACTAGTTCTTGTAGATCACTTTACACGGTTCTCGCAAGTGTACCCCACCAGGAACAAGTCTGGTAAAACAGTAGCAGAAAAGGTCTTTAATGACTTCATCCCACGGTTCGGATTCCCCGCTAAAATTCACCACGATCAGGGGAAGGAGTTCGAGAATAGCATGTTCTATCATCTACAAAAACTGTCTGGTGTGACGGCATCACGCACCACGCCTTACCACCCACAAGGGAATGGTAAAGTGGAACGATTCAACCGGACAATCATTCAAATGTTGAAAACTCTACCTAGGGAATTCAAATCTGACTGGAAGAGTCATGTGGACAAATTAGTTCATGCATATAACTGTACCAAAAGTGACGCAACCGGCTATTCTCCATATTTTCTGTTATTTGGGAGGTCCCCTCGTCTTCCTGTGGACATTATGTTTGGTCTCAATAGCGAGGAGACTGTCGCGCCAACTCAACAGTATGTGCAAGAATGGAGGCAAGGCATGCGTCAAGCTTACGAAATTGCCTCGAGGAATGCAGGGAAAATGGCAAACAAGGGAAAGAAAATGTACGACAAGAAGGTGAGAAGTAGTGTCCTGCTGCCGAATGACCGAGTACTCGTGAGAAATCTGTCCGAACGAGGTGGGACGGGGAAGCTGAGGTCCCATTGGGAGGATAAAGTACACGTGGTAATGCGACGAGTGTCGGACAGTCCCGTGTATGAGATCCAAGCTGAAGATGGAAGTGGGCGGAAACGAACAGTTCATAGGAACTTGTTGCTTCCTTGCGATGGATTGCCACTAGAGGTTCCCACTCCAACAGGTCTACGGACCAAGCAACAGAAGCCGAAAGGCCAAGCTCCGCCACCCCAGGATACGGTGTTGGAGGATTCGAACAGCTCTACGATGGAAGACTCGCTGGATGGATGGCAAGTTTGGTTCCAGGAACCTGCTGAACTCAACCCAACTGTTGAACCCTTCACCCCTCGAGGAAATACTACTGTGAGTGAGAAGTCTGGTGATTCAGACGACCCTCAGCTGGATGATGATGTTCCAGATGATGAAAGCTCTGCTGAGCAAAGTCTCACCAACCAGGGGTGTCGACCCAAAAGACACCGTCAACCTCCAGCTCGACTAACATGATCATCTTGGGGAAGTTACGCAATACCGGCACCAGCCGTATGTGCACCTGCTACAGAATGTACCGAGTGGCATAATGGCTTACCCATGGCCTCATGGATGGTATCCAATCAGTGTACCTCAGTTTGTGTAGGAATCATGTCCGCGAATATTGAGGACTGGTGACTGTGAACCAAGTAGTAGTGTTCATGGGGTAACAGCATTTCCAAGGAAATCAAGGAACTGTGAATTGTAACTGTGAATTATGGTGTTATGTGAACTTCCTGTTTGTGAATACTGTACTGTGTGGAGTTACGATACGACTGAAATTGTTGTGGTTATTAGTGGATTGTTGGAACAGACTGGAACCTGCACTTGCATTTGCCAATAATATTTAGTGATTCAATGGTGTATCTGACGAACTGAGAAAAACACTGAGTGAACATCTTAAGGGTTATCCTGTTAGGGTACTAGAGAGATGTGAGAATCAAAGATGGTTGGTGTCTATGTATACTAGTAGTGCCATGGGCACTGGCGAAGTGTTTAGGGCAACTTTGTTATGGACTTTATTACTGACCCGGCCAGTCAGTGGTACCTACCGCCCTAGTCTGGAGAGTCTGTCTCTCAACGTATGCTAGTTTACAGTGTCAAGGATGGAAATATCCATAGAGTATAGAGGCCAGTCTGTTATGTTTGAGTTAATGTCGGGGACGACATTTGTTTAGTGGGGGAGAATGTGAGAAGTGTATGAGGATTAACGAGTACGTATGCAGTCTATTTTCGGGCACCCCCTATTTTCGACTGGTCAACTCATTTATGGTCAAGGGGAGGCCACTCTCAGTGTCAAATATTGCGAAGAGAGGTGTGTCGCTAAGGGACATTTTGATTGGTCGAAACTGGCGGTTTCCGTCTGCATTGTGCCTGGAAATAAATCCTGTTGTACTGAACTTTATCCCGTTCTCTTCTGCTATTTCAGGTATGTTTCTTTAGTTTCATGAGCTGATATATGGTTAAGAAAATGCCTGAACCTCTCATGTATAAGTTGTCATATGTCTAGTGTGCTGTCATAACGTGTAAATTTAGTAAATCTTGATATTCGGTGACGAGTTTGTCGAAGGCACGTGGATGCCATGTTGAATATGTATGTGTGTACATGTACTGGTACAGACAGTAGCGAATATGACTTTATGTCGTTTAATAAGAGAACAACACGCTGTAGTTATGAAGCACTAATTATGTAAGACCCGTTTGTGGTCAGAGATGTATTCTAGTTATCGTAAAATAATTACAATGAACTCGTTACTGAAGTGCCGCCCAAAAATGTCACAATCAGGGGCGACAACTCCATTGTTAAGATCATTCAGGAAAGACAACTCTTGTCATGATAAAATACTGGTACATGAATATTCAGCCTTCCAAGTATCCTCATTCTGTTATTTCTGATTTATTAAGATATAATGTCTTTAAATAATATTGTTGAAGATCTATGAACAATAAAAAAGATCAGAACACCGAGATAAAATAATTAATTCAGTTTATTTGATAAATACATTCACATAGAATTATTTCATCTTAATTTCACTCACACAATACAATTTATTTATGATCAAATAACAATACAGATACATGTTTAGAGCAATTGGTAGAATGCTATACTTACCTGCAAGTAGTATATGATGAAGTACCTTAGTAAAATACATCTTACCTGCTATACATGTTCAGGTGACACAATCCCATGTTTATGAATTAATGTGTCCCATTGCTGTGTCTATGAATTAATGTCACATATTCCTTTTAATATAATAGTCTCTAACACAGTTCATAACGTTACTCCATGAGACTAGGATAAATCCGTTGCGCAAAGTCCAAGTGATTAACATTGTTACTGTTATTGGTTGGAATTGGTTTTGAATTCTTATTGTTCTATATGGAAACTGGCGGTTTCCGTCTGCATTGTGCCTGGAAATAAATCCTGTTGTACTGAACTTTATCCCGTTCTCTTCTGCTATTTCAGGCCTTGTGCCAGGTTTTGACCAGAGTAATATGGACATTTCATGTACCGGTACATGTAGAAACTTTTTTTCGGTATCTCAGTCAATCAACACCAGCCCTGTCATCAACACTGGTCTCTTCATAGCCTTAACATCCGCATGTGTCCGATTACATAGTTTCATTCTTCGCCAGCTCTCTAGTCAAAATTCTCAGTCTAGGTAACTGACAATTGAAACTGGTGTGCGATGAACGAATATGGAGCTACTGAAGAAAATCTTTGGGATATGTCGGCTGCCAACGAAACATTCAACCAGCACCTTTATCTACATCCAGATTGGCTATCGCCGTCCACATGAAATACAGCTATGGATCAAGCTGTTACCCCCCACTGTATCCAGATACCGGGGCAAACAGGCCCAGGCAAATCTCTGAGATGATATATAGCTGTAACATAGCTGAACGTGACGTTAAATATATCTTCGTTGATTGGTTACTCACAGATGAGACTTGAAGACATGTGCCCCCCCCCCCCCCCTCAATTTCGTCTTGCTAACATCTATACAGTCACACCACCAAGGTGATCGTTACATGGGCCCGCCTCTGATCTTCATAGCCCAGCTGGGACGAACTGTGATGCAAAATCTCCAAGGGGCAAAGGCGTAATATATGGCACTGATCTCACGTCATATTTTGCATGATTTATTCCCAGGAAACCACAACAATATTTCATTAAAATGAGACCAAAGAAAATAAAATGTATCCGGAGACAATTTATGGTTCCTTCATGGGATTATAATTCAATTAGCTAGACCCGTCTGTGAAGGTATCTGTAATTAAGATTTCCCTCGGCACCTATAGCATGGGCCTCAGTTAGAATATCTTGACTCGTGCAGTATGGGTATGGCGTGTTTGCTGTTCAAGGTGTCAGAGAAAGCGACGTTAAATCATACTCACTCATCAGTCCTGGTGTCGGGGCATTAAACGTACAATCTCCGTGTGGAAGAGCTTGGTGTCTGAGATGAAACTGTAATTGACTCTGATATAACTGATCGAATATTAGCAGATCAAATATGCAAGTGTCAGCACAAGAAGGTTATCCACAGCAGTTTGTATTCATTAAAGACCAGTACCTACCCTGCATACTTCGAAGCAAAAACGTGCTACAGATTGTGAGTGTATTATTCACTCATGGACAGTTCATTGTTTAATAAGTGTTGAGGTGTGTGTCTACTGTTAAATCCTCCGAGATACCACTGCAGGAGTATTATCTGTTTGTTCTCTTTTTCTGAAGTAAGTGTGCAGCTCAACAGTAATTTTACTGGCGGGGCCTGATTTTCTCCTCGTCTTAGCCAGAGCTCAGTTGGACAACATTTTTAGCGTGCATACAGAAATATAACATCGGAACTGAATAGATATTTCTTCTACGGTTTGTGGATAATTCATACATAATAAACAGGAAAATGTAATCTGTAAGCATTCTTCGGTGATTTATAAGCGTCTAACGGTACTTTCACTGTACATCCGGCGTGAAATACATGAATACAATGATCCAATGCTCATGAAATTTATTATCTTTTATAATTAATTACAGGCAATATACACGTAAAAGCTACTTTTGGATAATATTTTAGATGGAAAAATACCGAAATAATATAAAACGGGGGGAAAAAGGGATTACCAAAAAAAATTACAGAAATGGGACTCGAACCCTAAACGCTGTGTCTAACCCATTGAGCTAACAAAATATCCATAAAATGTACCGGTATCCCTAATTAGTGAACACATTTGTGTCAACAATGCAACCATTAAAATAATTCTTAATTTCATTTTGTAGTGGCCTAGCCAATACAAGTCAGAACCAAATTATATTTTGGTTAAACTGTATGGAATGGAAAGATAAATTGAACGAATTGATTTTTATTCTGGTTCTTGGCTGCCTACTAACCAAAACTTTATCCAAAAGGGCGTAAAATACGTCCAATTTATTGAAAATGAGCCTTTGACGCGTTTTTAACTTTCAATTCGATCCTCGCTCGCAACAAAATAACCTTGTTTTCTGTAAATATTGGAACTTCAGGATGTGTACTCTGGGGTTTTGCTCTAAAATAACACTTGCACAACATTTTTACAGAGGGCCTAGCTGTGAACCGATAGCCAGGGAAAGGAGTCATTGCTCTTTCACCTGAGACGTGACGTCGACTGGCATCTTTACGACCAAAATTGCCACACCTGACATATCAATTAGAAAGTAATTAATCGTCCACGAAATACAACTAAAACAACTTTATTCAATGACTATTCAGTTACATCTTTCTCAGATATCTCTGCTCCATTAAACGCAACAACTGATTGACTCTGGAACCAGTCATTTGTTTTTCTTCTACTATATTTGTGTGCCTCTGGCTCATACGGTTTCAAGAATGGGTATTCACTCGTATAATGACCCTTGCTCCTGCAGACGTAGCATTCAATTTTAGACAGGGGTGGTCGGTTGAATGGTTAACCTGCTTACCAGGGGACTCACGGACATGCTTCCTGGAGGATTTCTCATGTCGCCCAGATTTTATTTCCCGGGAAACGTCGGTCCCTGTATGCCGTTTTAGTGAAACGGTGTGCCAGATCGGCCAACTTTCTACAAGATTGTCCCAATTTCCTTAAGCTCCCCCCTAAACACTCCCCCCTCAACACCATCGATAATTTATGAAAATGTTTCATGGATGACATGGACTTCGTTTTACAAAATCCGTCATCCATGGAAACGGATAAACAACTGGACAATCCGTATATATCTTGGCAATTGTCATGAAATTCAACAGATTACCTGATATAGGCTATATGTATAAAGGCTTGATAAAGTTTATGCAATAAATATGTTGTGTGGAGTATATGAAGTCTAGTGCTATGAGATAATCAATGCAAAATTATGTACATAAGCACCATAGAAAATGGTGTTGAAACGGATAAATAATAGCGTTTGATATGTCAGCGTCATATACAAAACTTAAAAATAAAAACACTCTAAACCAATTCAACATAGTCATAGACGTAATGCCATATAACCTTACTCGTAAATCCGACAATCAAAGAACACTTCGGAGATACCTGGTCTTGAACCGAAAGTCCTCTAGTTGACAGCGTTTCTTTGTTCATTTTTTAAAACTGTGTTTTCCTGAAGACCATCGTATCTGAAGAAAGACATGAAATTTTACTCCACGATGTAAAATTGGGTCACTGGTGGCAGAGAGGGGTTGTCGACGAAAAAATTGTTTGTTTAGGTGGTGGGTGGACTTGGATGATTCTGAATAGCTGATCATCGGGATAAATTGAAATTTCTATGTTCAATCTCACACAGAATTTTAATCCACAGGCCTAATATCACAAGGGATGCTCATTGTCAGAACGGAAGGACTTGTGCATTGGAAGATGAAATTTTTATAGATATTTTCATCCTATTACAGGGGCATCGGAGCACATTTGAAAGTGGGGGGGGGGGTGCAATCTCACATAGAATTTTAATCCACAGGCCTAATATCACAAGGGATGCTCATTGTCAGAACGGAAGGACTTGTGCATTGGAAGATGAAATTTTTATAGATATTTTCATCCTATTACAGGGGCCTCGGAGCACAGTTGAAAGTTGGGGGGGGGGGGGGGTTGCTGAACTCTATATCGGCATGTTAAATGCTGGACTGGTGCTATCTAAGATAGGACTTATAACATTGCAGTCTCGAAAAGTGCCCCCCCCCCGGTTCCACGGACCCTGTATTACATAAGAAAAAGTAAACAGAGGAGTCCTCGCTACAACACACTGTAGCCATCTTGGGTCAAAACACATCCAGTCATCTGTTTCAAGCCATATTTTCCAGTATATATACGACAAAACACCTACTGAAGATAGAATAAAGGTTAAAAATACAAATGCCTTCAACCAAGCCTCGTTTCAGACGACGAATGTACGATTGTGTATAAAGAAAGAAGTTTTGCTCGTGACATCCGGGTCTTACACAACCAATTAGGCCAACAAAGGAAGAATCCGTGCTGCACATCCGTTTTTGAAGTTAGTTGGCATAACAAAGAGAGTAGCATTTTCTTAGCAATGTTTATCACAATTTGACCACAGTCATCGGTTCTCAAACTGTATTCAGCTGACGCCTGGGTCTCCAACCCTTCACAAATCTGTCAAGCTTGAGGGCTTCTGCCACGGACATCTTAAAATTATCATCCTCTTGAAAAACTTTTGCATCAAAACTCTGTAAGAGAGATCCATCTACCTGGAGTCTATTGAATGCCTCTCTGTGTTTCTGGAGGTTCAATAGCTCTAAACATTCACAGATGTCTTCCACTGTAAGTTCAGAGATATCTGCGGGTACCTCGGAAACTGTCGAGAACTTTGCCGTCGTTTTATTCGTGACGGAAGAGAACGATTTATATGGATTATTCACAGCTCTCCGACTCTGGTTTTGATCAGTTCCTCTGTCGCTTATAAGCTTCACAGGTTCGGGTGCTCTCCCTTGATTCCCAAGTTGTTTTGGCGGGTCGCGCTGGATTGGCGAAATTGTCGCTCTACCGATATCATTTTCATAATGTGGTTTTGCAGGTTTAAAAGCTTTACTAGTCTCGTCAAGAGAAATTTGCTTCTTCATCAGTTTTGGTTTTGGTGGCGGGGCTGGTGTATTCTGGGATACTCCGGAAACCGGAAGTACCCTGACACCGCCTGCAACTGATGATGAACTTTTCCCTTCCGCACGTGACTTTGCTGTATATGGGTGGGCCTCGTCACCTGGGATGGCTGTATAATACTTGCTGTCCCTGGTTTGGGGGAAGTCGTCAGGTTCAGTATAGTCCCCATCGGACATTTCGGGCTCATCCTTTCCCATGTAGGCTACATAGTTCTGGGGTACAATGTACTCGTATATGTTGTCTCCCACACGGACTTGGTCTGGTGAATACATGGCGATATCTACAGATACATGGACAGCAAACTATTACAGAAGATAGAAAGGACAAATACGTCCGCTCATTCCAGTGATTGCTAATTGTAGTGTCTGCCTACCAAAAAGGATCCAACAACCCATTGGCATAAAGGAAATTATTATTTTTTTTTTTTTTTTATGGAATACGATTATTAGGTTACGTCACGACTGATGGGGCTTTGATATGCCAGTATAGCATCGTGTTTATGCCAATCGAAGACTCTATTATGGTCCGAAATGAACTCTTATAGAAACCCTACAATGAGTGGCTGGAATGTGAACCATTATAGAAACCCTTCTGTGGGTGACTGGAATTTGTACCCTTAAAGAAACCCTTTCTTTCAGTGGCCGGAATGTGAACTGTTATAGGAACACTTCTGTGCGTGACTGAAATGTGAACCCTTATAGAAACCCTTCTGTGAGTGGCTGTAATGTGAACACTTATAGAAACCCTTCTGTGTGAGTGTTTGGAATGTGAACTCTTATAAAAACCCTTCTGTGAGTGGCTGAAATGTGAACTCTTATAGAAACACTTTTGTGATTGGCTGGAATGTGAACTCTTGCAAAAACCCTTCTGTGAGTGACTGGAATTTCATTTAGTTTTCTTCACAAGCCAATGAAAATACCGAACTTCCAGTTGAAAATTTAATTGACCAATCAAATGAAAGATTTTCTTTGCTGCACAAGGGTTTCTATAAAATCCGTTTTGTTGGATTCCACATAAAACGAATAATTGTAATAGCAATATTGGACATCGAACCTTTCTGTTACAGTAGTATAGAGCGGTGATTTAACCGCGCATTGGCCTCTTTGCACTTAAACTTGAGGGATAACTCTTGATTTCCGTGAAGCGTCCGACAGGGGGCGCCACCAGCTCAAGAGAGCTCCCCGCAAAAGGGAGGTAACTCTTGATGCACTTTTGTGATTTTGGCAATTCCGGGTTATCATCCCTGATTCGAACATTTGCATATTAAATCTATACGGGAAAATGCCTGTATGGGGTATGGATGGTCCGATTGGGTCGTATGAGGTATCAATGTGAAGCATTCGTGAAGGGGCATCTGATGGGTTGGGTGTGGGGTTGAAATATCGTCATTCTGCGCATGCGCGGTGGACAAAGGGTATGGAAATAGACGTTTTGGGGTCTAGGTGAGCCACTAATGGTCCGATAGAGTTGAGTGAGGTATCAATGTGGAGCATATGTGAGGGGGCATCCGATGGGGTGGGTGAGGAGTTGGAATATCGTCATTCTGCGCATGCGCGGTAGATCAAGTGTATGGAAATAGACGTTTTGGGATCTAGGGGAGCCCCTAATGGGCCGATGGAGTCGAGTGAGGTATCACTGTGAAGCCTATGTGAGGGGGCATCCGCCTGGACTAGTGTCTCGACCGTTGTCAACATTCTGCGCATGCGCAAACAGCGAAATGTGGGAAAAGGGTATGGAAATAGACGTTTTGGGATCTGGGTGGGCCACTAGTGGTCCTATGGAGTCGTATGAGGTATCAATGTGAAACATATGTGAGGGGGCATCCGACGGGATGGGTGTGACGTGGAACGGACGTCATTCTGCGCATGCGCAGTAGACCAAGTGTATGGAAATATACGTTTTGGGGTCGAGGTGGGCCACTAGTGGTCCTATGGAGTCGTATGAGGTATCAATGTGGAGCATATGTGAGGGGGCATCCGTCTGAACTAGCGTCTCGGCCGTTGTCAACATTCTGCGCATGCGCAGACAGGGAATTGTGGGAAAAGGGCATTGGAATGGACATTTTGGGGTCTAGGTGGGCCACTATTGGTCCTATGGAGTCGTATGAGGTATCAATGTGAAGCATTCGAGAAGGAGCATCCGACGGGATGGGTGAGACGTGGAACTGACGTCATTCTGCGCATGCGCAGTAGACCAAGTGTATGGAAATAGACGTTTTGGGGTCTAGGTGGACCACTAATGGGCCGATGGAGTCGAGTGAGGTATCAATGTAAAGCAGTCGTGAGGGAGCATCCGCCTGTGTCGTCCGTGTTCGACATTCTGCACATGCGCAGACAGGGAATTGTGGGAAAAGGGTATGGAAATAGACGTTTTGGGGTCGAGGTGAGCCGATGGAGTCGTATGAGGTATCGTTGTGAAGCATTCGTGAAGGAGCATCCGCCTGGACAAGTGTGTCGTTCGTGTTCAACAGTCTGCGCATGCGCAGACAGGGAATTGTGGGAAAAGTGCATTGGAAGGAACGTTTTGGGGTCTAGGTGGGCCACTAATGGTCTGATTGAGTCGAATGAGGTATCAATGTGATGCATACGTGAGGGCGCATCCGCCTGGGTGGATGGGTGTTAGGAATATCGTCATTCTGCGCATGCGCAGGCAGGCCGTAGTATGGAAATAGACATTTTGAGGCCGATATGGACCACTATCGGAGGTGCGATGGAGTGCATTTGGAGTAGATAACGACCTATTTTTCCATCCAACTACCTGGTAGAGTTACCTGTGAGTGTGAGTGTATGCGCGCGTGTGTGTGAGTGAGTGAGTGGGTGAGTGAGTGAGTGAGTGAAGCGTGCACAACGCCCGTGAGGCGTCCCCAACGCCCGTCTTAACGCATGGACGCACTAACGACGATGAGTGAGTGAGTGAGTGAGTGAGTGAGTCGGATCCGACTGGACTAATGTATCGTCCGTTTTCATCATTTTGCGCATGCGCAGTCTGGCCGTCGTATAGAAAGCAGGCATTTTGGGGATTCGTGGAGATTTGTTGAGTGATTGACCATCCTGGTCAAATGGACCGTGTGGGGTATCAGTGCGAAGCTCTCGTAGGAAAAGTGGAAATTGCCTCTCATTTGTGGGGCGCTCACTTCCGGTTGTATGGGGCGCTGCCCTTAGCCAATCAGAAACGAGTATTTTGACCCGGTGCATTATGGGACATATCCAAGATGGCGGCGTCTGCCTTCCGGTTCAAGATGGCGGCACGTCCGGTGTCGAAAACTGACCATTTTGTCGGAATGTGGTCATCTGGTGTCGAAAACTGGACCATGTATGGGTCCCACCTAATTTGGTGTAGAGATGGACCACTATTGGTCCGAATGCGTCCTGTTGGGTGTCATCTTGTAGTTCTCGGGGTGCAGACCACGATTTGAGGGATGTTCACGTCATCTGTGATGTCATTGGTGACGTCGTCAGTAGGAGTAATAGCCGAAGTGGGCATTTTGGGACAGTGAAAGAAGGTATTTGATGTAGAGATGAACCACCCTTGGTTCGAATGTGTCGTGGGAAGTGTCATCTTGCAGTTCTCGGGGTGTAGACTCCATTTGGGGGATGTCCACAGCATCTGTGACGTCATCGGTAACGTCATCAGTACGAGTAGTATGTTTTATAATTGGCTCAGCGCCAATTTTTCCCCACGATTTGGACTGATGAGGGACACATGTTCATTCTTATATTTACAGACACTACCACCACCACCACCACCACCACCACACACCACCACCACACACCACCACCATCACCACCACCACACACCACCACCACCACCACCAACACCACCACCGGGCGTTGACGGGCGTCAACGCCCGGTGGTGGTGGTGGTGGTAGCTCCCGTGTGGCAGAGCTCTTGGATCGGAGCTCTTCGAGCTCAAAGCTTGTGGAGCTCAGAGCTCGGAAATGACGTCATCGCATGCATGCGCGCGTACCTGTGCTGCACCCGCACCCTGGTGTACCCTATTCCCTACGGGCTATAGGGTACAGGGTGCACCACAGGTACGCGCGCATGCATGCGATGACGTCATTTCCGAGCTCTGAGCTCCACAAGCTTTGAGCTCCAAGAGCTCCGATCCAAGAGCTCTGCCAGACGGGAGCTACCACCACCACCACCGGGCGTTGACGCCCGTCAACGCCCGGTGGTGGGGTGGTGGTGGTGGTGTGTGGTGGTAGTGTCTGTAAATATAGGAATGAACATGTGTCCCTCATCAGTCCAAATCGTGGGAAAACATTGGCAATGAGCCAATTATAAAACATACTACTCGTACTGATGACGTTACCGAGGACGTCACAGATGCTGTGGACATTCCCCAAATGGAGTCTACACCCCGAGAACTGCAAGATGACACTTCCCACGACACATTCGAACCAAGGGTGGTCCATCTCTACATCAAATACCTTCTTTCACTGCCCCAAAATGCCCACTTCGGCTACTACTCCCTCTAATCGTGGTCTGCACCCCGAGAACTACAAGATGACACCCCACAGGACGCATTCGGACCAATAGTGGTCCATCTCTACACCAAATTAGGCGGGACCCATACAAGGTCCAGTTTTCGACACCAGATGACCACATTCCGACAAAATGGTCAGTTTTCGACACCGGACGTGCCGCCATGATGAACCAGAAGGCAGACGCCGCCATCTTGGATATGTCCCATAATGCACCGGGCGCATACACTCACACTCACAGGTAACTCTACCAGGTAGTTGGATGGGAAAATAGGTCGTTATCTACTCCAGATGCACTCCATCGCACCTCCGAGACTCCCGCTTTCGCTACTACTCTCACTGATGACGTCACCAGTGACGTTACAGGTAACGTGGACATCCCTTCAAGTCGTGGTCTACACCCCGAGAGCTACAAAATAACACTTCCCTAGACACATTCGGACCAATAGTGGTCCATATCGGCCTCAAAATGTCTATTTCCATACTACGGCCTGCCTGCGCATGCGCAGAATGACGATATTCCTAACACCCATCCACCCAGACGGATGCGCCCTCACGTGTGCATCACATTGATACCTCATTCGACTAAATCAGACCATTAGTGGCCCACCTAGACCCCAAAACGTTCCTTCCAATGCACTTTTCCCACAATTCCCTGTCTGCGCATGCGCAGACTGTTGAACACGAACGACACACTTGTCTAGGCGTATGCTCCTTCACGAATGCTTCGCAACGATACCTCATACGACTCCATCGGCTCACTAGGGGCTCACCTCGACCCCAAAACGTCTATTTCCATACCCTTTTTCCACAATTCCTTGTCTGTGCATGCGCAGAATGTCGAACACGGACGACACGCTAGACCAGGCGGATGCTCCCTCACGACTGCTTTACATTGATACCTCATTCGACTCCATCGGCCTATTAGTGGTCCACCTAGACCCCAAAACGTCTATTTCCATAGACTTGGTCTACTGCTCATGCGCAGAATGACGTCAGTTCCACGTCTCACCCACCCCGTCGGATGCTCCTTCACGAATGCTTCACATTGATACCTCATACGACTCCATAGGACCAATAGTGGCCCACCTAGACCCCAAAATGTCCATTCCAATGCCCTTTTCCCACAATTCACTGTCTACGCATGCGGAGAATGTTGACAACGGCCGAGACACTAGTCCAGACGGATGCCCCCTCACATATGCTCCACATTGATACCTCATACGACTCGATAGGACCACTAGTGGTCCACCTCGACCCCAAAACGTATATTTCCATAACCTTGGTCTACTGCGCATGCGCAGAATGACGTTCGTTCCACGTCACACCCATCCCATCGGATGCCCCCTCACATATGCTTCACATTGATAACTCATTCGACTAAATCAGACCATTAGTGGCCCACCTAGACCCCAAAACGTTCCTTCCAATGCACTTTTCCCACAATTCCCTGTCTGCGCATGCGCAGACTGTTGAACACGAACGACACACTTGTCTAGGCGTATGCTCCTTCACGAATGCTTCGCAACGATACCTCATACGACTCCATCGGCTCACTAGGGGCCCACGTAGACCCCAACATGTCCATTCCAATGCCCTTTTCCCACAATTCACTGTCTACGCATGCGGAGAATGTTGACAACGGCCGAGACACTAGTCCAGACGGATGCCCCCTCACATATGCTCCACATTGATACCTCATACGACTCGATAGGACCAGTAGTGGTCCACCTCGACCCCAAAACGTATATTTCCATAACCTTGGTCTACTGCGCATGCGCAGAATGACGTTCGTTCCACGTCACACCCATCCCGTCGGA
This sequence comes from Hanleya hanleyi, assembly GCA_036873755.1. Classification (NCBI taxonomy): domain Eukaryota; kingdom Metazoa; phylum Mollusca; class Polyplacophora; order Lepidopleurida; family Hanleyidae; genus Hanleya; species Hanleya hanleyi. Next base: position 23,880 of record JAVTVY010034092.1, read on the forward strand.
TGCCCCCTCACATATGCTTCACATTGATACCTCATTCGACTAAATCAGACCATTAGTGGCCCACCTAGACCCCAAAACGTCTATTTCCATACGCTTTGTCCACCGCGCATGCGCAGAATGACGATATTTCAACCCCACACCCAACCCATCAGATGCCCCTTCACGAATGCTTCACATTGATACCTCATACGACTCCATCGGCTCACTAGGGGCCCACCTAGACCCCAAAATGTCCATTCCAATGCCCTTTTCCCACAATTCACTGTCTACGCATGCGGAGAATGTTGACAACGGCCGAGACACTAGTCCAGACGGATGCCCCCTCACATATGCTCCACATTGATACCTCATACGACTCGATAGGACCACTAGTGGTCCACCTCGACCCCAAAACGTATATTTCCATAACCTTGGTCTACTGCGCATGCGCAGAATGACGTCAGTTCCACGTCTCACCCACCCCGTCGGATGCTCCTTCATGAATGCTTCACATTGATACCTCATACGACTCCATAGGACCACTAGTGGCCCACCCAGACCCCAAAACGTCTATTTCCATACCCTTTTCCCACAATTCGTTGTTGTGCATGCGCAGAATGTTGACAACGGCCGAGACACTAGTCCAGGCGGATGCCCCCTCACATAGGCTTCACAGTGATACCTCACTCGACTCCATCGGCCCATTAGGGGCTCCCCTAGATCCCAAAACGTCTATTTCCTTACACTTGGTCTACCGCGCATGCGCAGAATGACGATATTCCAACCCCTCACCCACCCCATCGGATGCCCCCTCACATATGATCCACATTGATACCTCACTCAACTCCATCGGACCATTAGTGGCTCACCTAGACCCCAAAACGTCTATTTCCATACGCTTTGTCCACCGCGCATGCGCAGAATGACGATATTTCAACCCCACACCCAACCCATCAGATGCCCCTTCACGAATGCTTCACATTGATACCTCATACGACCCAATCGGACCATCCATACCCCATACAGGCATTTTCCCGTATAGATTTAATATGCAAATGTTCGAATCAGGGAAGATAACCCGGAATTTGCCAAAATCACAAAAGTGCATCAAGAGTTACCTCCCTTTTGCGGGGAGCTCTCTTGAGCTGGTGGAGCCCCCTGTCGGACGCTTCACGGAAATCAAGAGTTATCCCTCAAGTTTAAGTGCAAAGAGGCCAATGCGCGGTTAAATCACCGCTCTATACTACTATTGTCACTGTAAAAGCAATATTAGTCATCGAACCTTCCTGTTACAGAAATATAAACACGATCAAATTGGACTTATTATGCCTAAAAAACAGTGTCAAGACAAACAGCTTTAAAGATGTTAAATAAAATATTTCCTCATTGTCAAGGTAAAGAAATGACTCTTTGTCTAAACTTGATTTGGCTTAATGTCACGCTCAAGGTCCTTTCACTCATGTATCTAAACTTGAGTGTCGTTGGGCGATGACTTCGATTGGCACCTATGGCTAAATGTTTCGGTCATGAGACGTCGATATTGAACACGAAGTTAGATTTTATTCCTTTAACAATAGAATGTCTCTTCACTTACTTTGGTTGGGAGCGGGGATATCGTAATTCACGAATGTAGCCCCGCTCGCGAGAGAGGCCACAAAGTGTTCCCAGTCCAACTCAATTCCTGGTTTGAAGGCTTCTGCGATCGCCACTGAGATGTTGAGATAAACAGGTACTATCATGACCCTCTCATCCAGCTCACCTGTACGACAACATAGCAATGATACAGGTTAATTTGGAGAAAATTTTAGTAGCTATATATCATACTATACCCAGTACATCTGTACGACAACATAGCAATGACACAGGTAAGTTTGCAGAAAATTGTAGTAGCTATCATACTATACTCAGCACATCTGTACGACAACATAGCAATGACACAGGTAAGTTTGCAGAAAATTTTAGTAGCTATATATCATACTATACCCAGCACATCTGTACGACAACATAGCAATGACACAGGTAAGTTTGCAGAAAATTGTAGTAGCTATCATACTATACTCAGCACATCTGTACGACAACATAGCAATGACACAGGTAAGTTTGCAGAAAATTTTAGTAGCTATATATCATACTATACCCAGCACATCTGTACGACAACATAGCAATGACACAGGTAAGTTTGCAGAAAATTGTAGTAGCTATCATACTATACTCAGCACATCTGTACGACAACATAGCAATGACACAGGTAAGTTTGCAGAAAATTTTAGTAGCTATATATCATACTATACCCAGCACATCTGTACGACAACATAGCAATGACACAGGTAAGTTTGCAGAAAATTGTAGTAGCTATCATACTATACTCAGCACATCTGTACGACAACATAGCAATGACACAGGTAAATTTGCAGAAAATTGTAGTAGCTATCATACTATACTGTACGACAACATGACATTGACACAGGTAAGACTGCTCAGGGATAGAGAATGGATGGTGTTCTGCTGATAGATGACTGTAGTTGAGGAAGGGTAACTGCTGATAGATGACTGTAGTTGAGGAAGGGTAACACAGAGTTTCCATGGGTGCTTGATAACCTGGAATGTCCTTGAATTTTATATCATCATTTTCTTTGTCTTGAAAGTATTTGAATTTTCAGATTTTTTGTCTGATCGGTCCTGGAAAGTCTTTGAACTAAAATGGTTAAGTTATGGTATGCCGTTTGCGAACATTCAAGCATTGGGTATGCAAGAAATCCCGGTGTATGTTATGCTTGAAAGATGCTACAAAGTCCAGACCAAAAAATGAAACCCTTGAAAGTCCGGGGAAAATATCTTTCAAGAAAGTTTGAAACCTTAGTAACAGGAGTTGGGACTGGTCAAGCCCAGTAACAGATATTCATGGTCCAGGAGTTGGGACTGGTCAAGCCCAGTAACAGATATTCATGGTCCAGGAGTTGGGTCTGGTCAAGCCCAGTAACAGATATTCATGATCCAGGAGTTGGGACTGGTCAAGCCCAGTGACAGATATTCATGGTCCAGGATTTGGGTCTGATCAAGCCCAGTAACAGATATTCATGGTCCAGGAGTTGGGACTGGTCAAGCCCAGTAACAGATATTCATGGTCCAGGAGTTGGGTCTGATCAAGCACAGTAACAGATATTCATGGTCCAGGAGTTGGGACTGGTCAAGCCCAGTAACAGATATTCATGATCCAGGAGTTGGGACTGATCAAGCCCAGTAACAGATATTCATGGTCCAGGAGTTGGGTCTGGTCAAGCACAGTACCAGATATTCATGGTCCAGGAGTTGGGTCTGGTCAAGCCCAGTAACAGATATTCATGGTCCAGGATTTGGGACTGGTCAAGCCCAGTAACAGATATTCATGGTCCAGGAGTTGGGTCTGATCAAGCACAGTACCAGATATTCATGGTCCAGGAGTTGGGTCTGGTCAAGCCCAGTAACAGATATTCATGATCCAGGAGTTGGGACTGGTCAAGCCCAGTGACAGATATTCATGGTCCAGGATTTGGGTCTGATCAAGCCCAGTAACAGATATTCATGGTCCAGGAGTTGGGACTGGTCAAGCCCAGTAACAGATATTCATGGTCCAGGAGTTGGGTCTGATCAAGCACAGTACCAGATATTCATGGTCCAGGAGTTGGGACTGGTCAAGTGCAGTAACAGATATTCATGGTCCAGGATTTGGGTCTGATCAAGCCCAGTAACAGATATTCATGGTCCAGGAGTTGGGACTGGTCAAGCCCAGTAACAGATATTCATGGTCCAGGAGTTGGGTCTGATCAAGCACAGTAACAGATATTCATGGTCCAGGAGTTGGGACTGGTCAAGTTCAGTAACAGATATTCATGGTCTAAGAGTTTAGACTGGTCAAGCCCATTAACAGATATACACGGTCCAGGAGTTTGTAGGCTACTGGGCTTGCCCATTAACTGATATTCATGGTCCAGGAGTTTGGGGTGGCCATGCCCTAGTTGTTTTAACATTATGGGATATATTACGATGATATACGACGAGCTATGATAGCAGCTCTTTTGATACTAGCGCCTACAGTAAACTTTGTTTTCTATGTTGCAGAGAAATGGGTGTTTGACCTAGAAAATAGATATGACGTCACAAAGATGCACCACTTTGGAAATAATACTTAAATAATAGAGTCTGTTCAAGCAGACTGTTGTCTCAAATCGATAAAGGTCAGGATTGACACATGCGCTGTATTTCAATTTCGGTCAAAGAAGTTTTCTCACCCTTGTGCACTCCGTTTCCCAGGAAGTATGTCTCCTTATAGGTGTCTTCTAGTTCCAGTACTCCCATATTATATGTATCAGACTTCTCCGTTCCCATATAAGCGAAACTCCTTTCACTTTCGAAGAAGGAAACCTTAACCGGCAGATCAGAGGTATCCACAATTTCTTTTAAAGTTCTCGGACTGGAAACTACAGAAAAAAGGACGAACAGTTGTATGAGCTATAATATACAAGCGTCTAGGTCGCCATTCACTATTCAGCCGTCGTCCATTAAAGAATTTTCGCGTAAAAAATCTAAAGGCCTAATTCACATAAAAGCCTTAGCACCAAATTAATAGAAATAAATCATAGTATACATAAAAGTAGTTGCTTGTTGTTGGTCAGTTATTAATTATGATATTAATATTCATATATATATACTCTCCTCCTACTCCATTAACAGCCTACTTTTATGTATACTATGATAACATGGAGTAGGAGGAGAGTATATATATATGAATATTAATATCATAATTAATAACTGGCCAACAACAAGCCCCTGTGATAGTTTCCTGCAAGAGAGATCAACAGTTTTCAATGATGCCAGCAAGACATCATGATGTTCCAAAAATATCAAATCCATATCTCTGATCATTATTCTTAATCCATATGATTTTCGTTGTAAAGTCGTTATGTAAAATATGATGTATCTCAGTCACGCTTTGATTGTGACTGTTCATGGATTCATGCGGCCCATAGCCCCGGAGTAATCGGAATTAGACACAAGTTACGAAACGTAACGCCATAGATCTTGCACGCTACGCTCGTATTTTGCTATCACTATCAGCATGCGAAATGTATCGCCAAATCTGAGAAACTTTGAGTGGATGCGCTTGGTGGTATAGCTCTGTTTTAGAAGTTTCTGCAATAATCTTTTGTGACGTTGATTTCATTTCCATTTTCTATGATATTTCCATTTTATTTAGATGAAATTCAATGGAATATACTATAAATCCTTATATTCGTTGTTACTTTCTTATCGACAATTGGGTTCTTTATTTAAATAAAGACTAACGTCACAGGACCTACGAAGTAGGATGAGGAAGATGACTTGGGGGTCCAAGCGTAATGGAAAAGATCACCTTAGTAGGTCAAATTTTCATCAAAAGCAGGTCAGCTCAGAACTTGCTGGTAACAGTCCCCTAATGCACGTTCATGCCAAAAAATCAAGGTTCTAATGTCAACGGGTTCTCCTTACTTTGCCGACGAAAGGATTCGGATAGACTGACTGACTGACTGACTCACTCACTCACTCACTCACTCAGTACCGGACAATTTGCAAATGAGAGCCTACTTCGTATGAATAACGTTGGAAACCGCATGCATAGAGCTATTAGCCAATAAAACGGATTCTCGACAAGGGCGTCCCTAAGTGGAGTCGTTTGAAAAGACACCAAAAACATATGCTGTTTCCGTGTATTGGACAGCACACTATATTGTGACCCATCCTCAAGAAATCCTGACGACGACCATCATATATGGATAAATCTAAACGAAGATACATGAAGCTTATCTGCGAACAAAGCGTACGTAAATACACAGAAAATCTGCTTTTAGAATCTGAAATAGAACATATAGAAGATATTACGTTTTCCATGTTTGCTGACGATTTGCATCTTAACACGGAAACTGACTGGAATACTCAAGTAATGGCCGTTCGAGTTTCGGGCGATGACTCTTTTCTGTCTAGAATAGGTCTGTATCCGAATAACCTGAAATTACATGGAGAGAAAACAACAGCATAACAGTTTTAGCAATTAAAGCAGATTCAAATATCTAATAAATAATATCACATATTTGATTCTTTAGAGCCTGTCAAACATGGCAGTGTGACTAACGTCACAGGACCTACGAAGTAAGCATCAGGACTCCGACGCGAACTGAACCCCACCCCCAAGTTGAAATCCTGCCTATATTAAGATGGGCACTGCCCAAGTGAGAATCACCAGTGATTTTCATCAAAAATCACCAGGATATTTCATCAAAAGTAGGTCAGCTCACAACTTGCTGGTAACAGTCCAATAATGCACCTTCATGCCAAAAATCAAGGTTCTAATATCAACTGTTCTCCTTATTTTGCCGACGAAAGTATTCGGATGGACTCACTCATTCACTCCCTCACTCACTCTCTCATTACCGAACAATTTGCAAGTGAGAGCCTACTTCGTAGGAAAATGAACGGCTGGTTCGGCATAATTTATCCTTTTGCAGCGTACCGTGTGTATACCGACCATGCTTGGGACCAGATTGTAGTGTCGGGTTTGACAGGGTTCTGGTTTATCAAGGTTCAAAATACTTTAAAATTAAGCATTGGGATCATGGATAGGGTCAGAATGTAGAGGTTTGTCGTTTTACCCAGTTGTCGGTATTCACAAGTTTCATTGTATACATGGCAGTGTGACTAACGTCACAGGACCTACGAAGTACAGTAGGCATTAGGACTCGAACGCGAACTGAACTCTTGGAAATCCCCACCCCCAGTTGAAATCCTGCCTATATTAAGATGGGCACCGCCCAAGTCAGAATCGCCAGTGATTTTCATCAAAAATCACCAGAAATTTTCATCAAAAGTAGGTCAGCTCAGAACTTGTTGGTAACAGTCTCCTAATGCGCCTTCATTCCAAAATAAATAACACTCGCCGATTTAATTTTACAATTTTTTAATTAAAGGAAACAGATTGAATAATATAGGTTCAGTAGATTTCAAGCTTTACGTGTGAAAATACATTTACATCTCTTTTGGTTTTCAGTGCCCTTGTACAGGATCAAAACAACTTTTTGAATCACATTATTTTCCCAACAATACAACAAATTTTTATATATAGTACTATAGTAGAAAGGTAGCATTTATGTAGTTTACGGTAATTCAACTCAAGACCAACACCTTCTAGATAATAATGATTCTATGTCATTCTCCTGAGCATAACCGGTACAAAGACGAATAAATAGCGTCTCTACATCACGTTGTTATCTAGATATATGAGACAACACATTTTGGGCATTGGCAATCTGATGAATGTACTATTCCGGTTTTCTTGTTTCACATTATATTCTATGGCGGTTGATCGATGATTTTCTTCATTGATAAACGTTAAACCACCTAGCTTTAACTAATTCTGCTAGGCTGTCTTCATTCAGACTGTACAGCCTACACAGTCCACAGAAAATACACCGCACATTCTTGTACTCCCAGCCTTATCCCATTTGATGGCAAGTTTATCGGGCTGTTTAATGTCTAAGCTAGGAAATGTTCCAGGGTAGTGGACAGGCATGCAATACTATATTATAGTATCTGCTATACAGGACACCGACCACTGTAATTTGATGTGACAAGCAGCAGAGTAGAAACCGGCCTTATCTCAGTGGGCTTGGATATAAATCACTGTTAAAAACCACAAGGCTGGGATGGAGCCTCTCTCTGTGTTTGTTCCAAGGACAAGCCTTAATGACTTTTAAATCCACTGATAAGGAGGTCCCATGGCTTCATGGTCATAAAAGGAACATGATACTGTTAAAGGCCACATGGATGGTATGCATCTATAACAATATACTGAAGTGTTAATTATAAATCTAATTTTAATCAGAATTATTTCAGATCAGAACTTGCTGGTAACAATGCCCTAATGCACGTTCATGCCAAAAATCAAGGTTCTAATGTCAACGGTTCTCCTTATTTTGCCGACGAAAGGATTCGGATGGACTGACTCACTCACTCATTACCGGACAATTTGCGATATGTAGCCTACTTCGTAGGAATAACAAAAATGACCACCATTTTTACAATATAATACGCTTTAGAAAACTTTTAAATATTCTCCGTATAGAACTCCATAATCGTTGTTTCATTATCGAGGTTCAATTGCATATAGGATGACGTCATAATGTATTGGAGTTATCGCGGGCAAAGGTCAATGGGCCGTATAAGATCATAACATACGGTGAGTGGGTGTGTAAGGTTATCTCCAACCAAATTACCTATTGTTAAACTGCACACCCATTTTGTCACTCTATACGGACTGATTGACCTTTGTCTGCGGCAACTTCAATACATTATGGCGTCACCTTATGCACACGAAACAACTATTATCGGGTTAATGCGGCGAAAATTTAAAAGTTCTGTAAGCGTGATATATTATAATTGTCACAGAGAAATTGTGATCATTTCGTAGGATTCAGTTCGTTTTTTATGCAACCAAAATGAACACTGCAGCATGATAAAGCGTTGGTCACCGTATCATGCTATAGCGCCGTGGTATGACCACCGTGGTATGATATAGCGTTGACCACCGTGTCATGATATATCGTTCACCACAGTATGATGGTATAGCGTTAACCACCATATCATTGTATAGCATTGACCACCATATGTCATAGCGTCATACAACCGTATGATTGTATAGCGCTGATCACCGTATGATGTAGGTCTGACCACCATATCATGGTATAGCGTTGGCCACCGTATGATGTAGGTCTGACCATCATATCATAGTATAGCGTTGATCGACGTGTGAGGTAGGTCTGACCACCAGATCACAGTATAGAGTTGATCGCCTTTCAGTGGTATAGCGCTGACCATCGTATAATGGTAAAGATCTGACCACCGTAGCATGGGGTAGCGTTGACCAGGCTATGATGGTATAGCGTTGAGCACCGTATCATGGTATAGCGTTGACCACCGTATCATGGTATAACATTGAGCACCGTATGATGGTACAGCGTTGAGCACCGTATCATGGTATAGCATTGACCACCGTATCATATATGGCAAAGCGTTGATCACCGTATGATGGCATAGCGTTGATCACCGTGTGATGGTATAGCGTTGAGCACCGTATCATGGTATAGTATTGACCACCGTATCATATATGGCATAGCGTTGATCACTGTATGATGGTATAGCGTTGATCACCGTATCTTGGTATAGTATTGGCCACCGTATCATATATGGCATAGCGTTGACCACCGTATCATAGTATACGGGCAGAAGGATGTGGATATATAGCGCTGACCACCGTAGCATGATACAGCGTTGGTCGTCGTATCATGGTACAGCTCTGACCCCCGTGGCATGGTATATCGTTGACCAAGCTAGCTCTGACCCTCGTGGCATTGTATAACGCTGAACACCGTATCAAGGTATAGCGTTGACTGCTGTATAATAGTATACGAGACCGTAGCTATGACCACCGTGGATAGCGCTGACCACTGTGGATAGCGCTGACCACCGCAGATAGCGCTGATCACCGTAGCCTAGAAAGGCATTGATATTAATGATACACTACAATACATATATGCCTACCTGGTCCATACCGACGGTGTCCAGTTCCGTTTGTCCATAAAAGCCGGCTGTTACGACAATAAGCTTTGGCAGGTCGTCACAGAACGTCTCGTAGAAATCCTTGAACTCGTACTGTGTCTTGGACCAGACAATATCGTTGACTTCGTGTAGCTGCCGAACGTACTGACAAAGTAAGATAGGAGATAAACCCTAACTTTGAAACTAAATACAGATAATTGATACATGTGATCCACGATCTTCCTATACTATATCAAGTCCATTTCTACACATAGCTTACTCGCTGATCTTGGTGAATTAGGTTGTCGTAGCAATCTGAGTTATACTGGCTACATTCAATCTGCAGAACCGAAAATAACTACGCTCATAAACAGCTTGTGTCACTTACGTCCCTACTCTTCTGGAACAAGGAGAGTAGGGACCTCAGTGACACAAGCTGTATATGAGCACGGCATACAATCGATAGTGCACCTCTAGGGGTACTCGCTGGCTCTTTAATGTAAGAGTGGAAATTGATCCCACTCCACTCAAGTAAGAGTGAAAATAAATTCCACTCCATTCACGTAAGAGTGGAAATAGACCCCACTCCACTCATGTAAGGATGGAATAGACCCTACTCCGCTCATGTAAGAGTTGAAATACATCTCACTCTACTCATGTTAGAGTTAAAATAGATCCCACTCCACTCATTTAAGAGTGAAAATACATCCCACTCTACTCAAGGGTCAAATTAGATATCACTCAAATCATGTAGGAGATGAAATAGATCCCACTACACTCTAGTAAGAGATGACATAGATCCCACTACACTCTGGTAAGAGTGGAAATAAATCTCACACCACTCATGTAAGAGTGGAAATAGATCTCATTTCATTCATGGAAAAGTTGAAATAGATCCACTCCATTCATGTAAGAGCGGAAATCCATCCCACTACACTCATGTAAGAGTGGAAACAGATCCCACTCCACACAAGTAAGAGTGGAAATAGATCCCCCTCAACTCATATGTGGAAATACATCCCACTCCACTCAAGTAAGAGTAGAAATAGATCCCACTCCATTCATGTAAGAGTTGAAATAGATCCCACTCCATTCATGTAAGAGTTGAAATAGATCCAACTCCACTCATGTAAGAGTGGAAATAGATCCCACTCCACTCATGTAGAAGTTGAAACAGATCCAACTCCACTCATGTAAGGGTAGAAATAGATCCCACTCCATTCATGTAAGAGGGGAAATAGATCTCACTCAATTCATGCAAGAGTTGAAATAGATCCAACTCCACTCATGTAAGAGTGGAAATACATCCCACTGCACTGATGTAGAAGTTGAAATAGATCCCACTCCACTCATTTAAGAGTGGGAGTAGATCCCACTCAACTCATGTAAGGGTGGAAATAGATCCCACTCCACTCATGTAAGGGTGGAAATCGATCCCAAGCCACTCATGTAAGACTGGAAATAGATCCCACTCCACTCATGTAAGGGTGGAAATCGATCCCACTCCACTCATGTAAGGGTGGAAATCGATCCCACTCCATTCATGTTAGAATGAAAATAGATCTCACTCCACTCATACAAGGGTTCAAATAGATCCCACTCCACTCATGTAAGAGTGGAAATTGATCGCACTCCATTTATGTAAGATTGGAAAGCGATCCCACTCCACTCATGTAAGAGTTGAAATATATCTCACACCATGCATGTAAGAGTGGAAATAGATCCCACTCCACTCATGTAAGAGTGGAAATAGATCCCACTCCACTCATGTACGAGTGAAAATATATCCCACTCTACTGATCTAAGAGTGGAAAAAGATATCCCGCCACTCAGGTAAAGGTGGACATAGATCCCACTTCACTCATGTACGGGTGAAAATAGATGTCACTCCACTCTTGTAAGAGTGGAAATAGATCCCACTCCACTATCTGTGCATGTATTGGGTGTTTTAGCACAGCAGTGTGAAATATACATGTGTCAAGTTAATGTGCTCATTTACAAGTCGGGTGAGGAAAGGGACGTCTGCTTTCATACAAGTCACAATCGAATAAGACAAACAAATCAATTACAAGATGGAATTTCTTTCTCAATTTTAACTGTTGTATCCATCATGGAATTGATTTTCATAGGCGTGCTCAATGGTTATTTATAAACTTTCCCAAACTAACCGTGCGTAAAATAACGACTGAGCACGCCTATGCAAACATTATTTCTTAAATTTAGTAACGTCCACTCTTCACTATCATACGGGGCTCCAACAACGCCAGTTTCACCCTCTAGTGATCGCTGAACATTTAATAACTGTAAATTCTCTTGTAGCAAGTTTAATAAACTAACAGCGACCATTTTTCACTCGCATCACTTCGTCTTCTCCAAAACTTGTTTTAATAGACTTTCACTGTTCATCTTAATGGAAATAAAGGAAAGGTCACATAAGTATGCGCATGCGCATGGTACACCGCAGTCTGGAAGGGATAAGACAACCATGCGATTTTGCAACGATGAAAATGAATATTCTTCGAAATTCTGTCCATCACATTTACCATTTACCACGATTTTTAGAGCGATCCCGCTCTCTAAAATGGAGGTAAAAATGGTCGTTTTTGCTCAATAACTTTTTATTCCTTCTTAACCAATGCATCAAAATTTCAGGCACATTGATTTATCTATTGTTCCATGTCATAAAATTAATTTGCCATGTGAAGAACCAGCCAATGTTGTTTAAACAGCGCGAACGATGTTTGGCATATTATTATGCAAATTGGAAAGATGACAATTTACTTTTTTATCACCATTTAATGCGGATAGATATGTCTGTATGCGCATCAAGAGGGTTTTGCTGAATACATTATGTGAACTGATTTATTGAGCGAAAACGACCCTTTTTACCTCTATTTTAGAGAGCGGAATTCCCCTAACCTGTTAACGGTGATGTAGATGTTAGCCGTATCAGCGACTAAATACCGGTACCTTTTTCTTTGGAGGCCTGGGCGGAGGAGGTTCAACTGGTAGTCTTTCTTCCAGGTCTATCTTAAGGTAGGTTTTATTATCTTCTCGCGGCCCATCGTTCACACTCATACGAACTATTTGTCTTGGTTTAATTGTCCCGTAATCGTCACTAGTACCACCGGCGCTGTACATGGTGATCTCTGGAAGATAGGAACATTTCACATTTACAAGCGCATCATGCATACGGAATCGTCTTGATGCCATATTGAGAAAAAAAATTATGAAGTCGGTGTGTAAATTTCGAGTTCTACGGGAGTGAAAAATCTCGAGTTATTAAGAGTTCCCACCGTTTCGTATGAAATGGAAACCGACCGTTTTTAATCACGTGAGAATTCTTCGCTCGTTTATAGTTACGCGAGGATTGCAATGATTTCAATTTTTTACAACATAAATGTCAAGTTGCTTAGAGTAATGGAGCAAGCATTTTTTCTCTGAGAAGATCTATAGATATAATAGGTCTGCGTTAAAGGTGAAGTTTCAATGTTTTTAAAAGTAACCCCATCATCGGGCTGACAATTATCGTTGGATAAAAACGTGATTATAAATACGCATAAAACCACGTCTGTTCTGGATAAAAATCCGACAGCTGGAAGTGACACTGATTATCTCCCTTGATTTATGGCGTCATTGTACTTCGATGACGCAGCTTAGACTTATACCGAGCTCCGAGGGTATCTTCATGGTGTACTGTCATTTGCGTACACTTCGTCATTCATAAGATGGCTTGCGAATCGTGTGTCGCCATTATCGAGGAGCGATATCCGATACTTTATCGTATACTGTTCGGTCTTCATCCGGCGGAGAACAGACTCGAGGAATCTGATAAATTACAGGTTTTTCATACCACTTCTGAAACATATATTGCTTGGGTTACAAGAGAAACAGATATGAATAACTTCCGTATCATCCAAGGGATGTTGTAGGTCTGTAATTTTGAAGAAGTAGAACAGCACATGACTCGAAAATGGCGGGGTAGAGTTTACCCGATTGGGTGACGACATCACGTGGGGTTGTTTTCGGGGGAATCCCCGTTATAGTTACCGAAAGTAGGCTGAAAATGGATACACACGATCCCGTGGTCAGTCTCACCGCGTATACATAGATGACCGAAATGGTTATAGGTTGGGTTTTACTGTCTGATCATTGGTGTGGAAACAATTTCAACAAGAGAAAGATACCGTTCAGCTTCCACACATTTTGCTCACATCCATTGGTATTAGGGAGAAATGGGTAGGATTAGTGAGTAATCAGTTGAGGCTATATTTTAGTCCCGGTCAATATTCGCCACTGGGTTTCCACACACGTGACAAGTCGTGCTGTGAGGAATATTCAGGAAAGCATTAGCCATGCCTACATGGTATCGTGTTGGTAACATCGACAATACGATGCCGACCTTCGAGAAATAACGACCTGAAGAGGAAGTAGTTTAGCGCCCATAGACCCGGGTCATTACACGGATCTATAGGATAGATAAACTACGGGCTCAGACTTGAGTTGACGTCGACCCCGATTCTAGTGTAACGAAGCTGGCTTTTGCCAATCTTAATAAATTAATATCCTATTAATGCTCCCAAGTCGTATACGTCGCTATGTAGGGTCTTACTGATTTCAACTGAATCTAGTGTTCAGAGCGCCCAGGTCATGAATATTCAATAGTCACATGACATCACGGCGGCATATTAACTACTTGCAGACGAGAAGGGGGGATAGGGTCATCGTATTCGCTTTCACCCAAGGTTTAGGCCAAGGACCAGTCCATATTTCTACCCCGTATCATGATGCCAGTCTGGCGGGACCGCGGCAACATCAGGAGATGCCCCGCCCGCGTGGCGTTTGATTCGGTTGAGACAACCAAAACGCCCCACCATTATGTTCCGTTCAAAGCACTATGAAGAGTTCTCGGGATTGGTCGACACTCGCGTTAGTACAAGCCGGTTAGATCCCACAAGCGGCATATCTAAATGGGGGAGCAGATAGGATTTAATTTTAATTAATGGTCTCCAACCCTGATGACGTATTATATCTGCCTTAATCACGTGATGACTTGTGTATTCATTCATCTGCATGACACGTGAACACTTATCCAGAACTCTAACATCGCTTATGTCACACAAAACTAATTAAGTTCCCATTGTCAACGCTAGTACGTGTGCCGCAAGGCGTGAAGTCTTATATGTAACCCGATACACCAAATTATAGTCCTGGATTGGCAATTAAGTTGATGTCATGTTACATGAGGGAGGTGACAGGCTAATTGAATTGTATAAAGATCCCCACCAGCCATTTAATTGTCATGGATGTCGGGGGCCTGCATTGCATCAAGGGATAGAAGAGGGATTTTATTGTTATGGATGTAGGGAACCTACGTCATCAGGCTTCTGGGCAATTGGGCTTTTGCAAAAAGTGAGTTTCCCCTCAACGACATATTGTGAAATATCGATTCTTGACCACCATATAAATGCATAAAAGATATGTAAGATGTCGATTCTTGACCACCATATAAATGCATAAATTTCGACTTTTCATTTAACAATTTTATATAAATCTGTGTGCATGCAACCTTGATATTGTGATGTGTTTTGACAAAACTATTTCCGAAATAATATTTCATGACCCTTTAGGTCGGTTATTGCAAACACAACTATTTGTGAGAATCAGTTATGTAAGTTCAAATTTACAGGATAACATAGAAACCGCTTATGTAAGTGTAATGATTTAACCTTGGTTTTGACGAATGAATTTATATAATGCGACAGTTTTGTGATTTGCTAGTCATAATTGTACTGAATTTGTAAGGACATTTATGTCGGGTTAAATTTGACATTGTAACGTCTAGCTTTGTATATAACGGAATGAACGGCACATACAGTCAGGCTAGTAACACCAGGTCTCCCCGATGGCTAAAATCCATCAGGTCTCACAGAGGCTCATGTCTCCGATAATAGTTATTGCTATCTCCAGTTCCGAAGTGACTGTTTACAGAATGGTCTGATGTTGATGAAGTTGTGCTAGTCTGCCTGCCAAATGATGCCGGTCATTCCTAAGTTAGGTGGAATGAATTTACAATAAATCGGCTTAATATTCAACAGGTTTTATGAAGACCATCCCTGTGTCTGAGACGACTACGCGTTACAACATCTTAAAGATCACGCGCACAAGCCCTGTCGTCTTAAAGACCTCAAATTTCATAATATGTATGGCTGGATCACATGAATTGTTTTCACCTTCGTCTTTGAGATTGAAAACGGACTGCCATTAAGTTAACAGGACGACATCCACCTGAATTGATCACCATAGCGTAACCCCGATGAAGAGACGTAAAACGACTGGACGAGGCGTTTTTCATTATCGATGGATGTCGTCATTTTCCGGAAATTGGGTCGCCATCTTGTCCAGTTCTTGGAAGCATTCTCAAATATGGAAGTGATGTCACTGAATCTATATAAGGGTGTCAGCTCAGCATATCGTCACTCTTGATGAAACTTAGGTACGGAGTCTGGCTACGGGAGTAGGAGGGCTCTGATATAATAATTGTATCAGCAATTCACACATCGCCGAAGGAAATGATGATACAGAAATAATGCCGTGCCGGTACCATGGGTAAGCCGGAAGCCTAATATATAAACGCCCAGTCATATATGTATATTATTCCGGCGGGGTATTTAACACCTGGGTATTCACATCAACATTTATACATTGTTCGCGGTTACGTTTTTCTATGAAACGTCGCTGTTTTACTACGAAGAGAATGGTCAGCTAACGGCAGTTCTTTGGACGTCATCAGGACTCGGTCATATCTTGTACACTGTAGACGTAACAGGGCGAAATAGACATTGACGGAAGATTACTTTGCTAATCTGCAGGGAACCTCAACAACGAAAGACTGTTCACTACTGCTCTCTGTATTGACAAGGGCAACTGAAGTTACTAATCGGATCATGTATAAATTAATTGACTGCCCTACACACTTGCTGACATTGAGTACTGGTAAGCTGATTTCCACTGTCGCCAAGGCCACAGCTGTGCTCTACGCCATACTCCGGTATGTCTCTGGTGGAGCGAGAATGGCTGATTTCATACTACATACTCACCTACACTCACAGATATTAGGCATACATCGCCACACTACACTACACATGTACATATATATTGTACATTATTCTACAATAGTATGAAAAGAGTAGTACTCGGCCGGGTGCGAAGTTCCCTACACTTATTTACACACGTTCCTAATTTCTGGTGATATGTAGTCTCAAGGGATTATACTGTCATAGTATCAAAATAAGATACGGGTCGCTGAAACTATATAGTTGCAAACATACCATGATATAGTTTCTAACCTGCAACCTCGTTTCACAAGCCAGGGCTTACCTTATATAATATTGAATACCCTAGAAACCTATGACCTTATAACTCTGATCCGTAGTTGTCAAACAATGAGCCGGGTCCAGGCAGTGAGGAACGTTGCCGTGCCTTGGGCTTATCTCCGCGCCGTGAGGGCAGCAACTGATGCCGTGCCGGGAGGTTGGCCGTGTGGAAGAGTCGCCGCCGCCGTCGTAAGGTTGGTGTAACTAGGGGTTGCTGCTGCAACCAGGTAGATACTTGGGAACTGCCGTGCTCAGGAAAGGATATTGGTTGCTGCATCCAACACAATGCGACGTCAGGGAACTGTCATGTCCAGGAAGAGATATCCCGTATCCAAGCAGAGACATTAGATATTGCCGTGTCCGCGCAAAGGGATCCTCCTGTCGGAATTGGACGACGAACAACGATACTTCGTGTACTGGAGACTATGTATAGAGACACGGTGATGATGTGATGTTCCATGTCGACCCGAGTAACTAGACCGGAGGCAATCTCAGTAAACCCAGAGATAATATCACAAAATATTATATCTGGCATCAACGCTAAATAAATCGCGTGCGAATTTCAAGCTGCACTTGTCAGCCAATCAGGTAGCTAGCTGGGCGAACAACTGTAAAATGTCGCCCCTTGTAATTACACACAAGAGCACGCGGACCAATATTGTAAACGGGAAAGAGAAACGGTATCAAAATAAGGCTTCATGTTTAGACATTGTGCGTGGAAAACGTAAACTTCAAAGGATTTATTCCCACCGAAAAGTCTTCTTATGTCGGGAGGTAGAAAATCTAAACGTGAATCAATGTCAAATTGAAAGGGCAAAGTTTGTCCTCATTGGCTTGTTATAGAATGCCGTAGAAGTAGTAGGAAGACAGCAAATTCCCGCGCATTTCTGCGCGCCCAGATTTATCTGGCAATGATTTGGTGGCGTGGCCTGGCGATGACGCCCTAACGTCTTCTATACCTAGTTCCAAAATGTCTTAACATCAAGATGCAGGCAGTTGAGAGAAAGAAAGATCAATACGTTCACAAGTTTTCATATAGTTTATTATCCCCTCCATCACACCATGCCCACGCTGGGGGAGCCGCGTTGAGTATGTTTACAATTCAAGTATGCTATTGTCCAATCAGAAGCCCTTATTTGGGGTTGCATCTGTCATATTGGTTCTTGCCCGTTAGATGTATTATTGGCTGCTCTTGTCCGGTCAGAAACCGCCATTTCAGAAAGTTCAATCTTCGGCCATGTTCACTCTGATCCGTTTGTTTTAATCCTCGTCGGGTAGGCCAGGATACTGTAACGGCAATATGTCCCTGAAAAGCTGTTTGCGCATTTTGGTCGTAATTTGCAGGGCCTTAGTGAGTGGTAGCCCCATATCCTCTTCCAGGTGACGCTTGGTCTTCCTGATGGTCCTGTGTATGGGGTCGCCCTTCATTTCAAGCGGTAGCAAGGTATACTGTTCATAGATCACCATTCCTGATGCTGGGCGCATTTGGATGTTCGCCTGTTGTAAGTTATCCTCTCCGGCGTCCTTGATCGCTGCAGCGCGAGTATTAATTACAACGCATATAAGAGAAGTGGGAAGAGGTGCCGACATACTGACAGAGCCACATGACTTTACAGTATAGTCTTCCGGTTAACGTATTCTAAAGCACATGCCAAGAATCTAACGATTCGTGATACGTGTTGTATCTCAGGTACGCTTTTATTGTACCTGTTCATGTGGCAACTTGGATGACATGACCACACGGCCCCTAGCACCGGCATAAGCGGTATTAGATACAAATCTAGAAAGCTATGATGGTAATGCTCTGACAACTCGTATATTGGTAATTAGTGAGCTGTGTCGCTGTGACAACTCGTACACTGGGATTGGTGAGCTGTATCGTCGTCAGATGAAAATGACGGCATTTAACACAAAAAACTAGTCTGTAAGGCCCGATGTCGACCCAGCATCCACTTCCCACAATGCCAACATATATCAAAGGCCAAAAGGTCTGTACAGGGGGCGGGCCTCGGGGACGAAACTTCCACCAGCAGAATCTCGCCATATACAGGTAATTAATTAATAGCTGCTGTCACAATGCGACCAAAAGGTAGGTTCTTCCTCCCTCAGGACGTAGCCTGACTATCTGAGATCAAGCTCTCTATATCAGTAGATAAACTCTCAGCAGTCTCTGTTTCAGTATCAGTCGGCGGACTCTCAGAATCAGCTGGTATATTCTCAGCATCTGCATCGGCTTCTTGCGCCTCGGTATCTTCAATTCAATGTATATTCGTCTGATGTCGCATCATATCGTAACGTCTGGTGAACGTGCGTTCGCACTCAGAGCAAGTATAAACCATGTTGACGGATGAACGTCGATTATGCACGTTTTTGGGATACGCTTGCATTTATGGACAGTAACGCCTCCCAACACCCAGCTTAACGCGCCATTGCCTTACTTCCACCACCCATCCATCCAGTTGGATGGTCCATCACGAGTGCTTCACTTTGATATCTCACACGACCCAATCGAACCAATATTGACCCACCTCGACTCCAAAACGTCCACCACAGATCTACCTATTCACTACGCATGAGTAGTAGTATACAAGCAAAAAAGGTCCCATTGGCCTCAAAAATTTGCATATGACCTCTGTGACGTCACAGCGACAGCCAATCAGAAGCGAGTATTTTGACAAAACTACCCCCAGCACAGAAGAGTTCCAATCTAGGGGGAGGTAACTTCGGGTCGCTATAGTTCCGGCAAAGGGCCCCTGGGCATGTTTTCTTCCGCGGTGATGCGGTCTGGCGGTGATGCGGTCGCGGGAAAAAGATTCCGCGAAGAAAAAGTAGTCCCCAGAATTCAAATACGCTGCATGGTCCGATTGGGTCGAATGAGGTATCAATGTGAAGCTGTCGTAAAGGGGCATCTGATGGGCTGGGTGTGGGGTTGAAATAGCGTCATTCTGCGCATGCGCAGTAGACCAAGGGTATGGAAATAGACGTTTTCGTGTCTAGGGGCGCCACTAATGCTCCGATGGAGTTGAGTGAGGTATCAATGTGAAGCCTATGTGAGAGGGCATCTGACTGGACTAGTGGCTCGGGCGTTGTCACCATTCTGCGCATGCGCAGACAGGGAATTGTGGGAAAAGGGTATGGAAATAGACGTTTTGGGGTCTAGGGCAGCCACTGTGGGTCCTATGGAGTCGTATGAGGTATCCATGTGAAGCATTCGTGAAGGCGCATCCGACGGGGTGGGTGACACGTGGAACTGACGTCATTCTACGCATGCGCCGTGGACCAAGGGCATGGAAATAGACGTTTTCGGGTCTTTGTGGGCCACTAGTGGGCCTATGGAGTCCTATGAGGTATCAATGTGAAGCCTATGTGAGGGAGCATCCGACTGGACTAGTGTCTCGGTCGTTGTCAACATTCTGCGCATGCGCAGACAGGGAATTGTGGGGAAAGGGTATGGAAATAGACGTTTTCGGGTCTGGGTGGGCCACTAGTGGTCCTATGGAGTCATATGAGGTATCAATGTGTAGGGTACGTGAGGGAGCATCCGCCTGGGCTAGTATCTCGTTCGTGTTAAACATTCTGCGCATGCGCAGACAGGGAATTGTGAGAAAAGGGTATGGAAATAGACGTTTTGTGGTCTAGGCGAGTCCCTATTGGGCCGATGGAGTCGTATGAGGTCTTATTTTGAAGCTCTCGTGAAGGGGCAGCCGCCTGGACTAGTGTGTCCACCGTTTTCGACATTCTGCGCATGCGCAGACAGGGAATTGTGGGAAAAGTGCATTGGAAGGAACGTTTTGGGGTCTAGGTGGGCCACTAATGGTCTGATTGGGTCGAATGAGGTATCAATTTGATGCATACGTGAAGGCGCATACGTGAAGGCGCATCCGCCTGGGTGGATGGGTGTTAGGAATATCGTCATTCTGCGCATGCGCAGGCAGGCCGTAGTATGGAAATAGACATTTTAAGGCCGATATGGACCACTATTGGTCCGAATGTGTCTAGGGAAGTGTTAATTTGTAGCTCTTGGGGTGCAGACCACGACTTGAAGGCATGTCCACGTCACCTGTGACGTCACTGGTGACGTCATCAGTGCGAGTAGTAGCGAAAGCGGGAGTTTCGGAGGTGCGATGGAGTGCATTTGGAGTAGATAACGGCCTATTTTTACATCCAACTACCTGGTAGAGTTACCTGTGAGTGTGAGTGTATGCGCGCATGTGAGTGAGTGAGTGAGTGAGTGAGTGAGTGAGGCGTGCACAACGCCCGTGAGGCGTCCCCAACGCCCGTCTTAACGCATGGACGCACTAACGACGGTGAGTGAGTGAGTGAATGAGTGGAATCCGACTGGACTAATGGTTCCTCAGTTTTCATCATTTTGCGCATGCGAAGTCTGGCCGTAGTATAGAAAGCAGACATTTTGGGGATTCGTGGAGGTTTGTTGAATGGTTGACCATCCCTGGTCAAATGGACCGTGTGGGGTATCAGTGTGAAGCTCTCGAATGGCTGTCCCCGTCAAGACCCGTCGTTCCGCCTTAACGCCTGTCTCAACGACTTAACGCCCTATCTTTACGCCTTAACGCCCTAGCATAACGCATTGACGCCATGATACAGACAGATGAGAGAACAACAACAACAACACGGATGAGAGAACAACAACAACAACAAGTTTTTTCATATAGTTTATTTTCCCCTCCATCATAACATACCCACGCTGGGGGAGCCGCGTTGGGTAGGTTTACAATTCAAGAAGTCTCTTGTCCAATCAGAGGCCACCATTTGGTCCTGTCATATTCGTTCTTGCTCGTTAGATGTATTCTCGGCTGTCCAATCAGAAGTCGCCGTTTCAGAAAGTTCCATCTTTGCTCAGTGTGACCTAATATGATTCTTACTCATTCATTCATCTGTCTGTACAAATGTTACAAGCCTCTCTTTCGTGATAATTGCGATCATATTTTTCCATACAAGGAAAAAACGGCTTTTGTCGGCAAACTCTCAGTTCGCCCACTGGGAAATCTCCTCTCTCCTCGTGCAAAGATCACACCCGGCCAAGGGTACACCTTCAGGGCAGGTCAGGCATCGCTGGCGATGGTAGCGGAGATCTCTGGGCTCTCCCCTGGTTGAACTGTAACCCACACTGAAGAAATCATCTATCATTTCAAAAGTTATGGGTGGGTATCTTTTGGTAACTCTTTTGGGGAGTCGAGCTGGAACTGGCACATTTTCGTCAATCTTCAACGATTGCTAGTCTGCCTTGGAATTGGCTGGCTTCTCCATTTGATCGGGTCTGGTACAGGTTGTGAGAATGTACATCTAACATGCGTGTTTCCGTATTTATAGTTAAGAGATGGGTAGGTTTAAAATTCAAGAAGACTCTTGTCCAACCAGAGGCCGCCATTTGCATCTGTCATACTCGTTCTTGTCCGTTAGATGTATTCCTGGCTGTCCAATCAGAAGTCGCCGTTTCAGAAAGTTCCATCCTTTTGTTCTAGTCCTCGTCGGGCAAGCCTGGATATTGTTCGGGCAGCATGTCCTGAAACAGTTGTTTGCGCATTCTAATCGCATTTTCCAGGGCATCGGTGGGTGGTAACCCCATATCCTCTTCCAAGTGACGCTTGGTCTTCATGATGGACCTGTGCGTGGGGTCGCCTTTCATTTCAAGCGGTAGTAAGGTATACTGTTCATAGATCGCCATGGCTGATGCGGGGCCGCATTTCGGTGTACGCCTGTTGTAAGTTATCCTGTCCCGCGTCCTCGATCGCTTCAGCGTGAGTATTGATAGCTGCTGTCACAATACGATCCCAGAAGGTCGGTTCTGCCTCACTTTCCTGGGATGTAGGCTGACTGTCTGAGGTCAAGTTCCCTGTATCAGTAGATAGACTCTCAGCAATCTCGGTTTCGGTATCAGTCGATACACTCTCAGCCGCTTCCTCAGTGGGCTCCTCGGAGTCTGGATGGAAAGCCTTCTGGTGTCGCAACATATCGTAATGTCTGGTGAACGTGCGCTCGCACTCAAAGCAAGTATAAGCCATGTCGACGGTTGAACGTCGACTGAGCGTGTTTTAGCAATACACTTCATTTTATAGACGCCCGTCAACGCTTAGCTTAACGCTTCAGCGCCTTCGAGAATGCGGGGAAAGGAGATAGAAGGCCTCCTCGACACTGGGATGAATCACCATCGGCTCTTCAATTCGGGACGGTGGATCGACCTCCATAGGTTCTTCCATTCGAGGATGTAGGGAAGGGAGATGGAAGGGCTCCTGGACACTGGGATCAATCACCATCGGCTCTTCAACTCGGGGCGGGGGATCGACCTCCATGGGTTCTTCCATTAGAGGATGCATTCCCATGGGAACTGAAATATCCGGTCTGGAGAGTGGCGAGCGTGATCCGTGTATGATACTATGGTGACGTCTCAATTGACTGGGATGCTTAAAGACTATATCACACTCTGCAAATGTGTGAGTGGGTACTTCGTGGCATGCACGTGTGTGACAACATAAACTGTCCAGGCGATGAAAGGGCTTCCAGCAAGTCGTACACGTGAACATTGTTGTAGAGTGTCTGCTGAATGAAACGTCGACTGTGCGTGTTTTGTGAATACACTTGCATTTATAACGCTCGTCAACGCTTAGCTTAACGCTTCAACGCCCTGGTGAATTAGCTCAGAAGCTCTAGACACCAATACATCGAAATGCAGTGACACCTATCAACGTCCGTCTCAACGCCATAACGTCCGTCTCAACGCCCGTCTCCATACCTGTCTCAACGCGTTACGCAATGTCCATCATCATTGGACGTTGATGTTGGAGGTTGAACAAGATAATTTCCCGTCTCCAGCTGGGTCTCCATAAAGGTTTGAAATGCCTCATGCAGGGTCAGCAGATTCTGGGCACGGGTAGTTGTGTTGGTATCCTCATTTGATATTATCTGTTTCTTATGCAGCAGAAGACATACGCGTGTCACCCATTGGATGTCATCTATGAGCGTGGTAAGATGAGAAGGCATGCGTTGGTGCTGAACGGTGACTCCACCTTGCGCTGTATCAATAATAGCATCGACACTGGCTTGACGTAACGCTTCGGCTAGCATATCCTCGTTGTCGGGTTCAAACAAGTTGGACTCTGCAGTGCTCATGGTGAAATGAGGGGACTGGTGCCGTGTGGTCTATTTGTAGTGAGACGCTTTTGGTCTTAATGATGCGTTCGAACAAATGTTTCTTTTGTGCTATTGCGGTGACATACGCCGCTTTCCAGTTCATGTCCGAGGTTTTCAACATCGGCGCTGTTCTTTCGATTTCCATATGGACTGGGTCCTTGTCCAACAATTTTATATGGGTCAAGAGGTCGCCATACTGCTGACGTAAAGCCCGTCGTAGTCTGGGTGCCAACATTGCGGCTTCCTCTTTCGAATACCCTTTGCGGTGAAACTTGTTTCCTGTGGCCTCCAACATCTCGCCGAGCTCGGCGTCCATTCTGTCTGAACAAATCCTTCCATAGCCTCGAGTTCACATTATGTTCATCCCCTTGTACGGGTTTGGGTTGGTCCTTCATGGTTGGGTGGTATTCGGGGACTAATGGTATGAAGGGGACACGCTGTACGGGAGCGGGTTGCCTCTGCTGCTCTGCCAGGAGTGGACTCGGTGGATGGTGTAAAGGCTGCGGTGATGCCTCGCCGGGTAACAGGTGGGTCGTCAGCCGACGATCTTCGGGGGTATGGGCTTTTAAATCTACGAACAGGTAGCCGTACGGACGACTTGTCGCTCCTTGAAACGCCTGCATGAAATGGTCTATGTTCTGCGGATAAATTCGACTACCAAACACACGGATTTGTGCTCTGTCGATGGGGTTGGAGAACAACACAAAGTATTGGCAGTTCAAGGCAATATCTCTGGACGCCTTCCCTTGAGGAAAGAGATTCTGAGTCAAATAGATAACGGACAGATTGCGATGATGGGACCCTTTGGTGAATAGGTCGGCGATTTTCGAATTGTCCTGGGCCACACTCATCAGATCATCGAGCACTACCACGTTGGTCTGCTAGGAATCGAAGTAATAGGGTTCGTCTATGTCGTGAGGAATTCCTGGGACAAAGCTCACATTCTGTAACCTTGTAGTTTCGTAGGCGAGCTGCCATTGGCGATAACACCAAACAACACGTGTCGGAGCTGGGGTTGCCACACCTCCCTCTAAGAACTTCATCATCCAGGACGTCTTTCCACACCCCGTGGGGCCGCTCACCGTCATCGTATAGGGATGTGCTACGCCACTTGATGGACCAATAGCGGGACTTGGTTGTGTCTCTTGTCTATGCGTTAGACGCATATGTCTGAGCATATTGTCGCGACGAGAGAGTGTCTTTTAACAGAACGGACATGTATTCGACATGGTACCCGGTCAAAGGATGGATACAGACTGAGGCTAATTGTGTACAAACGACCTTATATGACCACTCACTCACTCACTCACTACCTCACTCACTTACTCACTCACTCACTCCCTCACTCACTCACCCACTCCCTCGCTCACCCACTCACCGATCCCAAAATGCCTGTTTTCTATACTACGGCCAGACTGCGCATGCGCAAAATGATGAAAACGGAGGAACATCAGTCCAGTGGAATCCCAATCACTAACTCACTCACCCACTCACCGTCGTTAATGCGTTCATGCGTTAAGACGGGCGTTGGGGACGCCTCACCGGCGTTGTGCACGCTTCACTCACTCACTCACTCACTCACTCACACGCGGGCATACACTCACACTCACAGGTAACTCTACCAGGTAGTTGGATGGAAAAATAGGCCATTATCTACTCCAAATGCACTCCATCGCACCTCCAAAACTCCCGCTTTCGCTACTACTCTCACTGATGACGTCACCAGTGACGTCACAGGTGACGTGGACCCCCCTTCAAGTCGTGGTGTACACCCCGAGACCTACAAAATAACACTTCACTAGACTCATTCGGACCAATAGTGGTCCATATCAGCCTCAAAATGTCTATTTCCATACTACGGCCTGCCTGCGCATGCGCAGAATGACGATATTCCTAACACCCATTGATACCTCACTCGACTCCATCGGCCCACTAGGGACTCCCCTAGATCCCAAAACGTCTATTTCCATACCCTTTTCCCACAATTCCCTGTCTGCGCATGCGCAGAATGTTGGCAACGACCGAAACACTAGTTCAGGCAGATGCCCCCTCACATAGGCTTCACATTGATACCTGACTTGACGCCATCGGCCCACTAGGGGCTTACCTAGATCCCAAAACGTCTATCTCCATACCCTTTTTCCCACAATTCCCTGTCTGCGCATGCGCAGAATGCTGACAACGGCCGAGACACTAGTCCAGGCGGATGCCCCCTCATGTGTGCTTCACAGTGATACCTCATACGACTCCATAGGCCCACTAGTGGGCCACAAAGACCCGAAAGCGTCTATTTCCATACCCTTTGTCTACTGCGCATGCGCAGAATGCCGATATTTCAACCCCACACCCAGCCCATCGGATGCCCCCTCACATAGATACCTCACTCGACCCAATCGGACGATTACGGGCTCCCCTAGATCCCAAAACGTCTATTTCCATACCCTTTGTCCACCGCGCATGCGCACAATGACGCTATTTCGACCCCACACCCAGCCCATCAGATGCCCCTTCACGAATGCTTCACATTGATACCTCATACGACCCCATCGGACCATGCAGCGTATTTAAATTCTGGGGACTACTTTTTCTCCGCGGAGGCAGACCGGCAGACCGCATCACCGCCATACATGACCGCATTACCGCGGAGGAATACAAGGTCAAAGGTTGCCAGACCTATAGTGGTCAAAACTTGGCACACAGCCAATGCTGATGCAATCCATAACCTTGAGCTGGTGGCGCCGCCTATCGGATGCAAGAGTTACCTCCCCCGGCAAAATGTGACCTTTTTTGCTTGTGTACTACTACTCGCATGCGCACGATAACTTTTCGGCGAAAGTCACCCAATGGCCACGAGACCCCGCTCATAGTGTTCTACATGGTGAGATAGAGGTGCCACACCCCATACCGCAAATGTTCATGCGTGGGTTCCCCATTGGGACTAACATTGAAATAACTACAGCGTACCTTCTTCTTTAGGGGTAGGTAACTCTTGCTGAGCCGTCACGTGACCGGAAGTGACCTTTGACCCGGACGTGATCTTCGACCCGGAAGTGATCTTTGGCCCGCAAGTGATATCACCGGAAGTGACGTCATCCGTGACGTCATCGCCACGTCACGCCACCAAATCAGGGGCAGATATCTCTGGGCGCGCAGTAGAAGTAGTCTTCCCACTACTCGTAGAATTATGGAATGTCGAAGAATACCGGCAAAACGTTCACACGAAATTGTCAAAGCATCACCTCTAGATGGTATTTTCCTGATATGCCGTACTGGTTTACCTATATTAGACCGGGCGAAGCACTAAGACGACGAGCTGAGTCAAGTCGATAAACAATCTGAACAAGATTGAGACCTGGCCGCTACTACTCGCGTTTAGACTAGGGTTTCGCGATATTTACATATATAATTTATTGTCGTATATAAGGTATAAAGATAACCTAACTCTCCTTGCAGTAGAAAACTCGATCGTTACAGGATTGTGCGCGACTAGATTGAATATATTGTTATTTATTTCAACTAATGACAATGCAGCCGTGGGGCCACAGAGGTTCTGAACCGAGGCCGTCTGGTATCTGGTGAGAAGAAGAAAACAGGTGTGCCGACCAAGAGATGGTCACTAGTACAACAGTCCACCGAGGGTCTTCAAGTCAAACGACATTTAGCGTTAGAAGACTTGGTTATCCGCTACACCCATTTGTTTGCTAAAGATGACAGAGACTTAGGCCGTACAACAATGGCAGATCACCACATGGAGACAGGGATATGCGCCGACTATCTGGATTCCTCTCAAACGACCACCTCTTCATGCTTGTGAGATCATCGACGACCAAGCCGAGGACATGATGACGCGAGGAGTAGTTGAGCCCTCCAATGGACCCTGGTCTGTGCCGGTTGTCTTGGTGAGGAAGAAGGATGGAAAGATGCGTTTCTGCATCGATTACCAAGCCCTTAACAAAGCGATGGAGAAAGATGCCAAACCCTTGACTAGAATTGGGGACACTCTGGATTCTGTCTCTGGTGCCTGTTGGTGGAGTACTCTCCACCTGATGTAAGGATGTAAGGTAGAGGTGGCTCATAGAGACAGATTTAAAACCGTCTTTGTGCACCGCCGGGGCCTCTACCAATTCCGGCCTATGGTAACGACCCGGACACCTTCGAATGTTTCATGGAGGCTGTTTTGGTCGTGCTTGGTCTATCTTAGAGATTTAGTATATTTCGGGCCTACCTCCGAAGAGATAATCAGACAGCTGGGGGAAGTCTTCGAAAGATTGCAACGCAACGGTCTCAAGCCAACAAAATATGTCCTAGTATAATATTAGTATAAGACTGGTTACGCCTTCAGCAAAGTATGAACACACTATGCCACTGTTTAATCAATTGAACTATTGACGGTACAAGAAATAAATATCTAATCGGATAATATTTTATAAAAAGTGTTCGCCGTACATCGTTATCATACCAAACAGTCAAATATCAATCTCTCTCGGTAATTTTATTCTTCCGACTTGCCGTTTTATAGCATGGAAATACAGAATCCACGGATTTCGAACAAACTGCCATCTCAGATGAGAATCATTATTTAAGTCGCGAATAAAGACTTATTATTGAGCGGAACCTTCGAATTGTAACTCAATTCAATGTTTTGTTTCAGTTGTGAGGCTCTCGTGGAAATTGGAATTATAAATCAACTTGGTATAAAATATTCCGGAATAGGGTGGGCCACAATATATATATGTGATAATTTATTGTTTGTTTTTGTTCCTAATAAATGACGTTTATCTCATTCAAATTCACCGAAAATCAACGAATACTTATTGCATTACATTACGGGATAATTCAACACCGTTGGTGTATTCATCGCGCCATTACAATCTATTAATCCAACAAGCCAATTATGATATTTTGATAAAATCAAATTGTTATGAATTGAATTTCATGGTTATGCTGTTGCTGTGCTAAGACGGGGGGTTGATGGCGTTACCTCAGCTTTCTCCCATAATTAACGCAAATGAGTCCGTTTTTCAGTCAAAAGGTGTAAAAAATGTGGAGACCATCCCCGGGTCCAAAGCTAGACACAGAGGATATATGAAATGATTATAGGCATCAGCCTATAATTTAGACTAATAATCAGACTAATAATTTACACGTTCGGCAGTATTAAACAAAATCGTACCTCGCTGATTCCCTAATTGAGTTTAGACTTTCATCTTTCGATAGGAAGTAGTTTATTTCAAGCGCTACAAGGTGACAAACTTCTTGTCAAACATTATCCGTCAAAATTTCAAGCTATGCGCGCCTCTACACATGAGGTTTTCTCTGCCTGATGAAAGCAGTGCTCAGGCCCTGCAAATAGTCCCCCCCCCGGCGAGACATGTTATCGAGCAGTGAATTGAAATAAAATTTGCAGCTGATTAGAACAAATACCATACTTGCCAGTGGTACCAACGGCTTTCTATTAATCGTTGCAACGAAGGCGGAAATAAATCGAGAAAATTCTGGTCTTTGGCAGAGATTACTTGTAGGATCGGGACTTAACGGATGTTAAGGATCGGGACTTTTTGTTCTTTTAAAGCCTAAGGCCTATACCGGGAGCTTCCTATAACTCGCTAACATAGTTCTATACCAATTGCGCATGTGCGCCGATGGCGGTCAGCACACCAATCCAGTCGTCCTGTACAGCATCGGCGCTTTCTTGGATACTCAATCTTGGTGACTCAATCCGCCGCCGCCCTACACATTCCAACATGCTTCCCTAGCCAGTGCACATGCGCGTCGATGACGTCACCGGTCAAACTCACACTTCAGCCAGGACACCACACTTTCACCGATTAAAGACAAAATCTCGTCAAATCTCCCAAAACATATCTCCCTACCAAGAGCGCATGCGCTCGACGACGTCACCGGGAAAAATACGCAACGACCCTGATACCACCCCTAATCGCACTGTACCGTGCGAGCCCGTTCCATATAGAACCCCCGCATGACATTATTTGCCCCCCCCCCCCCACTCTCCCGCAAGAAAAAATTTGCCTGTCAAGTCATCATAAAAGCTAAGATGACGCAGAACACATCCCATACACCGAAACTAGGTCTGCAGTCGCCTTTAGTTCCCTGAGTGCGCATGGGTACACTTTGGTCCGCGACCTGAGCGGGGTTGCCAACCGCGCGTCTCGTGGGACGATATCATAAGACCCAAGGACACCCTTTCACCCTCCTTGCCATCAATTACCTCTCACCTCCCCTCCAAATGTTAAGGTATCGATCTTTTATATACTATTTGCAATATGATGAACCATACCTTTATAACCGGTGATGTCTTTGAAATCAAACTCAGACACAGCTGCTTTAAGAATTGCTGAAAATGTCTTCCATTCTGTCGTCTTATTTGGCCCGAATCCCACTGCCACTCCAAATTTGATGTCCACGTACATTGGCACAATGACAACACGGCCATCCAGCACACCTGAGGGATAGAATTTGTTAAATCGGCTATACAACCGGAGAGCCGTTCTGGTATTTATTTGTTTATTTTTGGTATGAAAAAAGTTATTTTGAACACAAGAGGCTTAAAGTAACCCAATCCAAAGAGATCACGCATATGTGATATCACTGAGTATCACGCATATGTGATATCACCGAGTATCAGGTACCGGTATATTATATCACCGAGTATCACGTATATGCCTCGTCACCGATTAATGGTGACTTGGGCCATCACTATATTTTTCTGGCTGTATGTTACATGTATTTGTTAATCCCCTTATGTTGCCGAACTTACCTTTATTGATGTAATTCCCCATAAGATATTTCTCTGTGTAGACCCTTTTAAGTTTCAGTGCCCCGACGTCCTGTGTGTTCCTAACGCTGCTTCCGCTGTAAAACTTTTTGTTTCTGTCTTGTGCAAACTGGACGTTTATTGGTAGATGGTGGCTTTTCAAAATTTCTGACAATTTAGCAGGTTTACTCGCTGATGGGAGAAAACGAAAAGATGAGAAATTTGTTATTATATTATTAGAACTCCGAAATTTTAAAGATGACATCAGATCAAATACACGAATTTACTCTGACAATACCAGTATACCCGGTACTATAAGTTTCAGTACTGGTAAGCTACTTACATGTATGAGCCTACACTGGGGACACACGACACATTGTTCTTTGACCAGTTTCAATGTATTTTTTGTGAACGATCATAATTTCTAAATCTTCTCCGGTTGTCCAGTTTCTTTGATCGTACGTACGAGTAACAAGTTTTATTTGCTGGCAGCACTCGATCTTAGTCGCGTATAGAATGATAGTGTTGCTTTTGGCGATCGGGAACTACTTTTGTTATAACCTGCTACAATGAACTCCCATATTTTCACAAAGTTCACGCGGTGCACAGGAGAGATCGACTTTCCAATGAACACAGGCCCTCAAAACAAGAGATTTCTGGGGGGGGAGGGGGGGGGGGTGCGGACGGTGGTATTACGGTGAAGTGTCCGGCACAGCGAGATGATGGTCCGCTTCTTTACCAATTCTGATTGGTCAGTCGCGACACGCCACCGGCAAGAGCGTTCAAACACTGATCAGCTGGCCAATCAGAATTGAGAAAGAAAGAAGCGGACCATCATCTCGCTGTGCCGGGTTGAATGGACAGTCAGGTTGGATTTTGAATCGCTCGGCAAAGGTATAAAATTGCACAAATTTACTAATTTGACGACGGGAATATATGGAGTGACAATTGTAGAATATGCTGATGTATTTTGTTTGGAGGTAAACCGTTTATTTCTCGTTTCACCCAAAGTGCGTTTCAGGCCTTGGTGTATTTTTATATAAAGCATGGAGTTATATATAGAGACCCCATATTTCGACAGTTCACCGTAATACCACCGTCCACCGTCTTGTTTTGTGGGCCTGTGGCAATGAACTAGGACAGGACCGGTCCAGTCTTACTGTCTAAGACGAGGAGTACATACGAACAATTATTTCTGGCTGTGATAGATGTTCATGCTATTTTATGGGCCAGGTGAAAATTTGCCATATTCCCCAATACACACGGACCGGTTTACTTCGAACATCGTAAAATTGTCAAAGAAAATTATGGCAAAGTCAGAGAATTTATCTACCAGGACGAAGATAGCCATTTTCTTAATAGTCTTATCGAATAGCATTCCTGACCTCATGACATCCCCGAAAGATCGACAACTCTACATCGCTCCCGTATTTGAGCTTTCCATTTCGAAAAATTGAAAGCATGAAGATGAAGAGCACGAGACCGCTTCCGTATTCCACCTTTCCAAACTAAATTTATGACGAGAGAGATAGTTCGTTACACTTAGTCCCATTTCTCCAAATCTGCGCGATATACATGCTCATTGAAATCAACCATCTACTTGTAGCTATAGAACCTTTGCTGTGTAGGTGGGCGTGGCTGTTCTTCCCTACACAGCTGTAGCTCCTTCCCTTTACATTTCATGCCACGAAGTTTTGATTTCCGAAACGCCTGCGTTTCGGAAGATTTAACGGCTGCACATACAAGAACACAGTAGCTGGTGATAATAAAATGTACCTCGTTATTCTCCTTGTAGTCTTTTGTTACTTCCCTCCAAGTTAGAACTCTCGGTATTCCCTCATTCTTAAGTTATCATCAATTGTTCAAGATTCTCAGGAATTTGAATATTCAGCTGACCGCCATTTAACTGTCAGTCATGTAAATTTCCCTTGCACGGACTTTGCCGGAGATGGCGGTGTCATTTGAATACAAGCCGTGGCGCATGCGTGATTTTTCGGGCCAGTTCGATGACAGTCCAACGCATGCGCGTGTAGGTGGGCGTGGCTATCTTCGTTATGCTGAGACATTCAAAATATGAATCCAAAATATGTCAGAAAACTCCATGAAGGCGTGATTAAAAGATGATATCTCAAGAACGAGGAATTATTAAGTGTTGAGAGTTGGCAGGCGGCGAGAAGGACCAATGTAGAGGAAAATGAGGTATAGTTTATTACTATTCGCTGCCGTTTTATTTCGTGTGCAGTTAGGACATTGGACAATGTCATTCAAAGTTCAATGTGTGGGTTGTATTGTGTATAGGAGGAACCTGGGCTGTAGTCGGTTACACAGCCATTCGAGACTACAGCCATCCCTGGGCTAATCTACTTGTACCTTACCAGACCTAAACTAAAACCGCATGCCGGAAAATGCAAACGCTGATAGTGAGAGAAACTGGACACATTTTAACAGAGTATGGCTCCGGTATTCCCATATCATCATTTTAATTTGGAAAGGTGGATTACGGGAGCGATGTAGAGCTTTCTATCTTTCCACTTTCAATTTTGCGAGATGGAAAGCTCGAATACGGGAGAATGCTATCACGATGGCATGACTCTCAGAATGAGAATGAAATCGAAGTTTGTTTAGAGAGTACTGACGTGAATGTTGTGAATCTGTTTTAGAACGTGGATACTGTATGTGTTAAGTTCAATCAGAACTCACCTGCTCCACTGTGGTCCAGAACTTCAAATTCGATTGGATAGTTGACTGGGATACTCAGATCGTTCTTACGGGAATCTGTGGCTACAACTCGCTGCTGTTGGGATAAACTGTGAATCTTCATAATCTAAAATTATGAGAAGAAAATTACATACAACATTGTCAAAACCAATATTCAATATCATATATGCTAAGAGACCGAAACGTCTGCTCTCCATGAGCAATCACCGAAGATTATTATTTGCTCAGATAGGCACCTATTCGCCCGTTGAAGTTGGACTGTGATTGGTCGCCAGTCTGACAAGGGCGACAGATTTAAGATACAGACTGTCCCAGATCTTAATTAGCGACATGTCCGATAGAGGAGCGGTTATTAAGTCTGAGTTTTAATCAGATTGAAATCGATGACACCACAAACGGGCTATGTTTCAGAAACTTGGTGTTTCCCTCGGAAGCATACACCACCTATGATGTACTCTGACTACATTGCAAGACAGCGCATAGACAAGTAGCATGCCTCTGACTGTAGGACATCAGAGGCATGGAGTGCGATCTCCCATGTCTCATTCGGACCACAAAATTACATTCACTCGCCCCAACCCCCACTATCGTAACATATGGTCGTATCGGGTTCGAATGCCACCAACATTAGTAGTTATAAACACTTACTTGCACTCGAACTGGGCAGAGAACAAAATGTATCGAGATCCAGGAAGAACGCTGCCATGTTATCTTCTTGTCTCATCAAGGTCGCTGACATGGTACAAGTCTTTTCACACAACGACAAAATGCGACCTCGTTAAGGTCATAAACCTCCATTGAAGTTTCTGGGTGTAAGATTATTATCAGGACTTGACTTCCGGCGAACATTGATTGGCCATTATACCTGACTGGGCCAGAAATGATCTGTGACGTATTGTTTCTATAATATTTGACTCTAAAATATATCAAAACAAACTTTTCAAATTTTAATCGGAAAAAAATCTGGGCCAGTTTGATTGGCACCTCCGAAATTTGCCGTAATGGTGTCGGGCTGAATGACCCTATTTCTGGCGGTCTTATCTCGAAAAAATGGTGGGGAATGTATGCTGAATTTTCCATATGTTTGAGCGGAAAGGCCAGGATACCTGGTGTTGTGGGTCATTTGTGGCGGCGAATATTAGGGAATATAGTTTTCTCAAGATGTCCTCGGCCATTTCACTACATATTAGGTAAGGCGAAGATTTAGTGGTTTGTGACCTTACATTTTGTCGTTGTGTGAAAGACTCGTATCTTGTCAGCGACCTTGAGGAGACAAGAAGATGACATGGCAGCGTTCTTCGTGGCTCTCGATACATTTTGTTCTCTGCCCATTTCGAGTGCAAGTAAATGTTTATAACTAGTAATATTGGTGGCATTCGAACCCGATACGACCATATGTTACGAT
Source organism: Hanleya hanleyi (assembly GCA_036873755.1). Taxonomy (NCBI): domain Eukaryota; kingdom Metazoa; phylum Mollusca; class Polyplacophora; order Lepidopleurida; family Hanleyidae; genus Hanleya; species Hanleya hanleyi. The sequence goes on from JAVTVY010034092.1 coordinate 58,885, forward strand.
AGTGGGGGTTGGAGCGAGTGACTGTAATTTTGCGGTCTATTTCCGACGTTGTTTATCTACCCGAATGAGACATGGGAGATCGCACTCCAGAGGCATGCTATTTTTCTAGACAGCGCAGTGCTATGCACAATGGGAGATGGAACTGTTAAGTGAGTTACTAATGATGGAGCTTTTTAAGAGTGTACGGTACGTGCCTTGCAATGCTTAACATTTTCGATCCTCGAGAGCAGCTACCGGAAGTGGGAAGACTGGGAACCATGCACAGTGGCTTGGTTAACAGTGGGTGTCTTCGTCGACGTTGTTGCTGTTGTTTGTTTATCAAGAATGTAATTATTTCTCACCTTTTCATACACCACAGTGATAGTGGATATCATTAAAATGCGTGCTATACGACCTACACCGACACCAGTCAATGGGGTGGGTGCATGTAAAATTAGGATTATTTTCCGAAAATATAAAAAGCGGAACTCGGACTTTACCCCTACAATAGGGGTCTGTATTATACAATATAAGGGAAAATGCCTGTATGGGGGGAGGGGTGGTCAAATTTTTTTGTGGGCTTTACTATGGCTTGTGGGTTCTCGTTTTTCTCGTCTCGCCGAGAAAAACACAATTGGAGCGAATCGGTGAAATTTTTGGGAAAAGTCACCGAGGTCTGTATATAGGCTCATATTGGCTTTATGGGGGGAGGGGTGGTCAAACAATTTTTGTGGGCTTTACTATGGGTTGTGGGGTCTCGTTTTTCTCGTCTCACCAAGAAAATGACAATGGGAAGGGTCCCGGAGCGAATCAGTGAAATTTTTGGGAAAAGTCACCGAGGTCTGTATATAGGCTCATACTGGCTATATGGGGGGGAGGGGTGGTCAATTTTTTTTGTGGGTGTTACTATGGGTTGTGGGGTCTCGTTTTTCTCGTCTCGCCGAGAAAAACACAATGGGAGGGGTCCCGGAGCGAATCGGTGAAATTTTTGGGAAAAGTACCGGGTAGGCCTGTATATAGGCCTGTAGGCTGGCTATATGGGGGTATAGGTTCAACCTGGGAAATTCACACACGTTCATTGTGATATGGGTTGCTTGGATTTGTTTTTCACGTCTAGTCATTTAGAACACGATGGGAAGGGTCTCGGAGCGCAACGGTGAAATTTTTGGAAAAGTACCATATAGCCCATATAGTCCCATACTGGCTATATGGGGGTATAGGTTCAACCTGGGAAATTCACACACGTTCATTGTGATATGGGCTGTTTGGATTTGTTTTTCACGTCTCGTCATTTAGAACACGATGGGAAGGGTCCCGGAGCGAAACGGTGAAATTTTTGGAAAAGTTCACGGAGGCCTGGGTAGGCCCATAGGCCTATACTGCATGGCTATGGGTGTATAGGTCCATACGGGGTGGACGTTTTGGGATCTAGGTGAGCCCCTAATGATCCTATGGTGTCGTGTGAGGTCTTATTTTGAAGCTCTCGTGGAGGAGCATCCGACTGGTCTAATAGTTCGTCCGTTTTCAATATTCTGCGCATGCGCAGTCTGGCCGTAGTATAGAAAGCAGGCATTTTGGGGGGTATGTGGGTGTGTGTTTGGGATAGAGATGGACCGCTATGGGTCCGAATGGGTCGTCGAAGGTGTCAAAGTGAAGCCTGTGTGGGGTAGAGTCAGAATGGCGTGTTTTTAAATGCAAGTCGCGTCAAACTGCGCATGCGCAGTTGGTTGTAGTAAGTAAAGTGGCCATTTTGGAGCAGTGCAGGAAGGTATTTGGTGTCGAGATGGACCATCCTTGGTCCGAATGCGTCCTGGGAGGTGTCATTTTGTAGCTCTCGGGGTGTACATCCCGATTTGAGGGATGTTCATGTCATCTGTGACGTTATTGGGGACGTCATCAGTACGAGTAGTAGCCAAAGTGAACATTTTGGGGCAGTGAAGGAAGGTATTTGGGTAGAAATGGACCACTATTGGTCCGAATGCGTTCTGGGAGGTATCATATTGTAGCTTTCGGGGTGTACATCCCGATTTGAGGGATGTTCGCGTCATCTGTGACGTCATCGGTGACGTCATCAATAGGAGTAGTAGCGAAAGTATGGTCCGAATGCGTCCTGGGAGGTGTCATTTTGTAGCTCTCAGGGTGTACATCCCGATTTGAGGGATGTTCACGTCATCTGTGACGTTATTGATGACGTCATCAGTACGAGTAGTAGCCAAAGTGAACATTTTGGGGCAGTGAAGGAAGGTATTTGGGTAGAAATGGACTACTATTGGTCCGAATGCGTTCTGGGAGGTGTCATCTTGTAGCTTTCGGGGTGTACATCCCGATTTGTGACGTCATCAGTAGGAGTAGTAGCGAAAGTGTACATTTTGGGGCAGTGAAGGAAGGTATTTGGGGTAGAGAGGGACCATCCTTGATCCGCCTGCGTCCTGTGGGGTGTGCATTATACTGATATCTTTGCTGTATTATACCATATCTGTCTCGCATCATACCAAATATGTGCTGTATTATACCATATCTGTCCACTGTTATACAATATCTGCCCTGTATTATACCAAATCTGTCCTGTATTGTGTCATATTTGTCCTGTATTATACAATATATGTTCTGTATTATACCAATTCTGTGCTGTATTATACAGTATCGGTCCTGTATTATATCAAATCTGTGCTGTATTATACCATATCTGTCCTGTATTGTATCATATATGTCCTGTATTATACAATATATATTCTGTATTATACAATCGCATAGCGGTTGTCATGAATAACAACAAGTTCAGCAATGTTCATACAGTTTATTATCCCCAATGTTACATCATACCCAGGCTGGGGGAGCCGCCCTGGGTATGTTTAGTATGTTCACAGCAAAACAAATTGAAATATCAAACACCATGTTTTATTATTTAACGCACCGTCACATTAGGTACAAGTGTTTACTGAGCTCAAGTCAACGATCAGCATGTATACATATAGAGTATGTACGGCATGTTATGGTATTCATCAGTGCACGAGTGAATGCATTCATCCGATGGGAAGATTCCGTAATTTGGTCACGAAAAACGTAACGTTGGTCACCCTCTCCACGAACCATTGGGTGTTGGGGCGTTGTTGTTGGGCCCATTCCAAGGGATCCACGGTGTCCAGTTTCTCCAGCATCGTCTCTAGCGAGGTCCGGTTAATGATGGTAAACGGTTGGTCAAATACCCGGATGTTACTGCTCGGGTAGAAGTATCTGACTTGATCTGTCTCCTTATGCTGCAGCACATAACCAAACGCCAGATTTAATTTGAATGACGTAGCTTGGTCGTTGAAGATGGCTTCCATGTAGCTGCGTAGACGGGCGAGATCGGTCAGTCGGAAATTGTAGATATCTTGAATAGGGCGATGACGGTGGAAACCATGCCGTATCATAGGCCAATGGCGCCGATAGATGTCACTCACTGGATGGGCGTCCTGTAACAGATCGCTAGGAACATCCACTGCATCTTCCAGAAAATGTTCGATGTCGTCAGGCGTATGACTCGAAACCGTAACGCTGGGGTCCGGCTGGATATCCAGGCCCTCCTGGACTGTGGGTATAGGCGGGCTCTTCGTCACCGCATCACCAGTGGCGTTCGTCTCCCCGGGTTCATCTTCACTGGGTCTGACCTTCTGCAGCTCCTCTTTAGTAGAAAGTTGTCGTCCAAACCGTAGAGACGGGGCATGAGTCAAACGTTGGTGCTGTCTTAACCAACTGGGTCGTTTGAAGAGTCGACCACAATCGTTACATTGTACCGTCGCACCCTCGTGGAGTGCCCTCTCATGGGGCAGTAAATTATCCTCCCGATTGAATGACCGTGCGCAGATTATACAAGTATACCGTGCATCGTTGTGGGTGGAGGCCTCGTGACGTCGTAAACTTTCTATAAGAGTAAACTGCTTCTGGCAAGTTGTGCAAGTGAACATCTTGGTGGTTGACAGAGTGTCGGATGAAACGACCAGGCCGCTATCCTCGTGGAGTGCCCTCTCATGGCGCAGTAAATTATCCTCCCGATTGAACGACCGTGCGCAGGTTATACAAGTATACCGTGCATCGTTGTGGATGGAGGACTCGTGTCGTCGCAAATCTTCTGGGCGAGTAAACAGCTTCTGGCAAGTTGTGCAAGAGAACATATCGGCTGTGGATCTGGAAATGATGAATGCCGTAAAAATTGCCACTTTTATACGTTTTTCCGTGACATTCGAGTCTTTTCGGCAACCTCCGTGTCTCTTCGGTCACCTCCGTGTCTTTTCGGTGACGTCCGTGACTCTTCGGGCACCTCCGTGTCTCTTCGGTAATCTCCGTGACATCTTCGGTCACCTTCGTGTCTCTTCGGTGACCTCCGTGACATCTTCGGTAACCTCCGTGTCTCTCCGGGCACCTCCGTGACATCTTCGGTCACCTCCGTGTCTCTTCGGTCACCTCCGTAACTACCCGGCTGTTCCCGTGTAAACCCGGATGGATCTCCGTGTCTCTTCGGTGACCTCCGTGACATCTTCGGTAACCTCCGTGTCTTTTCGGCAACCTCCGTGTCTCTTCGGTCACCTCCGTGTCTTTTCGGTGACGTCCGTGACTCTTCGGGCACCTCCGTGTCTCTTCGGTAACCTCCGTGACATCTTCGGTCACCTCCGTGTCTCTTCGGTGACCTCCGTGACATCTTCGGTAACCTACGTGTCTCTTCGGGCACCTCCGTGACATCTTCGGTCACCTCCGTGTCTCTTCGGTCACCTCCGTAACTATCCGGCTGTTCAGGTGTAAACCTCGATGTACCCGTATGGAACACACAGCTAAAGGACCCGGATAGAAGTACCCGGATGTAGGCGCGGACGTCATTGACAAGAGCCTGGATGTACAAGTATCCGGATGTACCCGGATGTAAAAGTCCCCGGATGTAAAAGTGCCCGGATGTTTACGAATGTTCCACCATTCTGGACTTCTATCAGGTCCATGTCCACATTTGCATATGACCTCTGTGAGGTCACTTGCGCTTCCGTTCACGTGACCCGAACTGACCTTTGACCCCTGCGCGCAATTTTTATCCGGTATTGTTAGCGCGCGCACTTTTACATCCGGGTACATCGGTATACTTGTACATCCAGGCTCTTGTCAATGACGTCCGCGCCTACATCCGGGTACTTCTATCCGGGTCCTTTAGCTGTGTGTTCCATACGGGTACATCGAGGTTTACACCTGAACAGCCGGATAGTTACGGAGGTGACCGAAGAGACACGGAGGTGACCGAAGATGTCACGGAGGTGCCCGAAGAGACACGTAGGTTACCGAAGATGTCACGGAGGTCACCGAAGAGACACGGAGGTGACCGAAGATGTCACGGATGTCACCGAAGAGACACGGAGGTGCCCGAAGAGTCACGGACGTCACCGAAAAGACACGAAGGTGACCGAAGAGACACTGAGGTTGCCGAAAAGACACGGAGGTTAACGAAGATGTCACGGAGGTCACCGAAGAGACACGGAGGTCCATCCGGGTTTACACGGGAACAGCCGGGTAGTTACGGAGGGGACCGAAGAGACACGGAGGTGACCGAAGATGTCACGGAGGTGCCCGGAGAGACACGGAGGTTACCGAAGATGTCACGGAGGTCACCGAAGAGACACGGAGAAGACCGAAGATGTCACGGACGTCACCGAAAAGACACGGAGGTGCCCGAAGAGTCACGGACGTCACCGAAAAGACACGGAGGTGACCGAAGAGACACGGAGGTTGCCGAAAAGACACGAATGTCACGGAAAAACGTATAAAAGTGGCAATTTTTACGGCATTCATCATTTCCAGATCCACAGCCGATATGTTCTCTTGCACAACTTGCCAGAAGCTGTTTACTCGCCCAGAAGATTTGCGACGACACGAGTCCTCCATCCACAACGATGCACGGTATACTTGTATAACCTGCGCACGGTCGTTCAATCGGGAGGATAATTTACTGCGCCATGAGAGGGCACTCCACGAGGATAGCGGCCTGGTCGTTTCATCCGACACTCTGTCAACCACCAAGATGTTCATTTGCACAACTTGCCAGAAGCAGTTTACTCTTATAGAAAGTTTACGACGTCACGAGGCCTCCACCCACAACGATGCACGGTATACTTGTATAATCTGCGCACGGTCATTCAATCGGGAGGATAATTTACTGCGCCATGAGAGGGCACTTCACGAGGGTGCGACGGTACAATGTAACGATTGTGGTCGACTCTTCAAACGACCCAGTTGGTTAAGACAGCACCAACGTTTGATTCAAGCCCCGTCTCTACGGTTTGGACGACAACTTTCCACTAAAGAGGAGCTGCAGAAGGTCAGACCCAGTGAAGATGAACCCGGGGAGACGAACGCCACTGGTGATGCGGTGACGAAGAGCCCGCCTATACCCACAGTCCAGGAGGGCCTGGATATCCAGCCGGACCCCAGCGCTACGGTTTCGAGTCATACGCCTGACGACATCGAACATTTTCTGGAAGATGCAGTGGATGTTCCTAGCGATCTGTTACAGGACGCCCATCCAGTGAGTGACATCTATCGGCGCCATTGGCCTATGATACGGCATGGTTTCCACCGTCATCGCCCTATTCAAGATATCTACAATTTCCGACTGACCGATCTCGCCCGTCTACGCAGCTACATGGAAGCCATCTTCAACGACCAAGCTACGTCATTCAAATTAAATCTGGCGTTTGGTTATGTGCTGCAGCATAAGGAGACAGATCAAGTCAGATACTTCTACCCGAGCAGTAACATCCGGGTATTTGACCAACCGTTTACCATCATTAACCGGACCTCGCTAGAGACGATGCTGGAGACACTGGACACCGTGGATCCCTTGGAATGGGCCCAACAACAACGCCCCAACACCCAATGGTTCGTGGAGAGGGTGACCAATGTTACGTTTTTCGTGACCAAATTACGGAATCTTCCCATCGGATGAATGCATTCACTCGTGCACTGATGAATACCATAACATGCCGTACATACTCTATATGTCTACATGCTGATCGTTGACTTGAGCTCAGTAAACACTTGTACCTAATGTGACGGTGCGTTAAATAATAAAACATGGTGTTTGATATTTTAATTTGTTTTGCTGTGAACATACCAAACATACCCAGGGCGGCTCCCCCAGCCTGGGTATGATGTAACATTGGGGATAATAAACTGTATGAACATTGCTGAACTTGTTGTTATTCATGACAACCGCTATGCGATTGTATAATACAGAATATATATTGTATAATACAGGACATATATGATACAATACAGGACAGATATGGTATAATACAGCACAGATTTGATATAATACAGGACAGATACTGTATAATACAGCACAGAATTGGTATAATACAGAACATTTATTGTATAATACAGGACAAATATGACACAATACAGCACAGATTTGGTATAATACAGGGCAGATATTGTATAACAGTGGACAGATATGGTATAATACAGCACATATTTGGTATGATGCGAGACAGATATGGTATAATACAGCAAAGATATCAGTATAATGCACACCCCACAGGACGCAGGCGGATCAAGGATGGTCCCTCTCTACCCCAAATACCTTCCTTCACTGCCCCAAAATGTACACTTTCGCTACTACTCCCACCGATGACGTCACAGATGACGCGAACATCCCTCAAATCGGGATGTACACCCCGAAAGCTACAAGATGACACCTCCCAGAACGCATTCGGACCAATATTGGTCCATTTCTACACAAATACCTTCCTTCACTGCCCCAAAATGTTCACTTTGGCTACTACTCGTACTGATGACGTCACCAATAACGTCACAGATGACGTGAACTTCCCTCAAATCGGGATGTACACCCCGAGAGCTACAAAATGACACCTCCCAGGACGCATTCGGACCAAGGATGGTCCATCTCGACACCAAATACCTTCCTGCACTGCTCCAAAATGGCCACTTTACTTACTACAACCAACTGCGCATGCGCAGTTTGACGCGACTTGCATTTAAAAACACGCCATCCTGACCCCACCCCACACAGGCTTCACTTTGACACCTTCGGCGACTCATTCGGACCCATAGCGGTCCACCTCTACCCCAAACACACACCCACATACCCCCCAAAATGCCTGCTTTCTGTACTACGGCCAGACTGCACATGCGCAGAATATTGGAAACGGACGAACTATTAGACCAGCTTCAAAATAAGACCTCACACGACACCATAGGATCATTAGGGGCTCACCTAGATCCCAAAACGTCCACCCCGTATGGACCTATACACCCATAGCCATGCAGTATAGGCCTATGGGCCTACCCAGGCCTCGGTGAACTTTTCCAAAAATTTCACCGTTTCGCTCCGGGACCCTTCCCATCGTGTTCTAAATGACGAGACGTGAAAAACAAATCCAAACAGCCCATATCGCAATGAACGTGTGTGAATTTCCCAGGTTGAACCTATACCCCCATATAGCCAGCCTACAGGCCTATATACAGGCCTACCCGGTACTTTTCCCAAAAATTTCACCGATTCGCTCCGGGACCCCTCCCATTGTGTTTTTCTCGGCGAGACGAGAAAAACGAGACCCCACAACCCATAGTAAAGCCCACAACAAAAAATTGACCACCCCTCCCCCCATATAGCCAGTATGAGCCTATATACAGACCTCGGTGACTTTTCCCCAAAATTTCACCGATTCGCTCCGGGACCCCTTCCCATTGTGTTTTTCTCGGCGAGACGAGAAAAACGAGACCCCACAACCCATAGTAAAGCCCACAAAAAAAAATTGACCACCCCTCCCCCCATATAGCCAGTATGAGCCTATATACAGACCTCGGTGACTTTTCCCAAAAATTTCACCGATTCGCTCCGGGACCCCTCCCATTGTCATTTTCTTGGTGAGACGAGAAAAACGAGACCCCACAACCCATAGTAAAGCCCACAAAAAAAATTGACCACCCCTCCCCCCATATAGCCAGTATGAGCCTATATACAGACCTCGGTGACTTTTCCCAAAAATTTCACCGATTCGCTCCGGAACCCCTCCCATTGTGTTTTTCTCGGCGAGACGAGAAAAACGAGACCCCACAAGCCATAGTAAAGCCCACAAAAAATTTGACCACCCCTCCCCCCCATACAGGCATTTTCCCTTATATTGTATAATACAGACCCCTATTGTAGGGGTAAAGTCCGAGTTCCGCTTTTTATATTTTCGGAAAATAATCCTAATTTTACATGCACCCACCCCATTGACTGGATAGGCAGGCCCCAATAAGCCCGGGGACCGATATTAGCCCTTTTGGCTAGAGTTGATAGGTGGTTTCCCCTATTTTAGGGGTAAAGTCCGTATTCCGCTTTTTATAGTTTCGGGAAAAAATCCTAATTTTACATGCACCCACCCCATTGACTGGATAGGCAGGCCCCAATAAGCCCGGGGACCGATATTAGCCCTTTTGGCTAGGGTTGATAGGTGTTTTCCCCTATTTTAGGGGTAAAGTCCGTGTTCCGCTTTTTATAGTTTCGGGAAAAAATCCTAATTTTACATGCACCCACCCCATTGACTGGATAGGCAGGCCCCAATAAGCCCGGGGACCGATATTAGCCCTTTTGGCTAGAGTTGATAGGTGTTTTCCCCTATTTTAGGGGTAAAGTCCGTATTCCGCTTTTTATAGTTTCGGGAAAAAATCCTAATTTTACATGCACCCACCCCATTGACTGGATAGGCAGGCCCCAATAAGCCCGGGGACCGATATTAGCCCTTTTGGCTAGAGTTGATAGGTGTTTTCCCCTATTTTAGGGGTAAAGTCCGTATTCCGCTTTTTATATTTTCGGGAAAAAATCCTAATTTTACATACACCCACCCCATTGACTTGATAGGCAGGTCTCAATAAGCCCGGGGACCAATATTAGCCCTTTTGGCTAGGGTTGATAGGTGTTTTCCCCTATTTTAGGGGTAAAGTCCGTGTTCCGCTTTTTTTCTGGAGAAAGTTTTACATGCACCCACCCATGACTGGATGCCCCTTCACGAATGCTTCAGTTTGATACCTCACTCGACCCAATCGGACCATGCAGCGTATTTCAAGTCTAGGGACTACTTTTTCTCCGCGGAAGCTTTTTCCCCCGACCGCATCACCACCAGACCGCATCACCGCGGAAGAATACATGCCCAGGGGCCCTTTGCCGGAACTATAGTCACCCAGAGTTACCTCCCCCTCTAGATTGGAACTCTTCTGTGTTGAAGGTAGTTTTCCTCCCCAACGATCACATGATCGTCACGTGATCAAGTTCCGCCTCAAATTTTACCCGGGGGAACAATTAATGAGGTCAATGTGAGTTTAAATGCCGTCTACGTACTACTGGGCTCAATTAAGACATACCTGATCCTTGGAGAATGTCTCGATGTCTACTTCTCCCAAATACCCCTGTTGTACGATGACGAGTTGAGACAAATTATCTTTATACTTCTCCACAAATACTGGTAGCGGATAACTTTGCCGAGTCCATATGATCTTCTCCATCTGCTGCGCCATCTTGTTTTCGTATTGCCCTCTGGATGTTGGCTTTGGATGGTTCTGGAAAGTGAAGATGATGATTTGAAATAAGTTAAAATTAGTAGATCCCCACTTGAAATGAATCGCATGCTCATCTGAATATCAGTAGTTTAGAAACGATTAAAATCCATGCGTTAAGACGGCTCCAACGTTTGATCCGTTCCCCGTCACCGCCCCATTGAAGATGAGCCCAGGGAGACGAATGCCACTGGTGATGCTATCACGGAGAGCCCGCCTGTACCCACAGTCCAGGACGGCCTGGATATCCAGCCGCACCCCAGCGATACGGTTTCCAGTCATACGCCTGACGACATCGAACATTTCCTAGACGATCCAGTGGATGTCCCTATCGATGTCTTACCGGACGCTCATCGAGTGAATGACATCTACTGGCGCCATTGGTCCATGATCCGACGATGTTTCCACCGTCATCGCCATAATCCAGATATCTACAATTTCCAATTGATCGACCTCGCCTCTCTACACAGATACGTGAAAGCCATCTTCAATGACCAAGCTAAGGCCTTCAAGTTAAATCTCGTTTTTGGCTATTTGCTGCGACGTGAGGAGACAGAGAAACTCCGGTATTTCTATTCCAGCGCTGTACGACCATCCTTTCACCATCACCAATCGTTCGTCACTGGAGACGTTATCCATGGCTAAACTGACCACCCCATCGGCTGAACGTATTCACCCAAGAAAGGCACTGATGAATACCGTAATATGCCGTATATACTTTATATGTCTACGTACTGATCGTTAATTCAGCTCTGTAAACACATGTACCTAATGCTACGGTGCTTGAAATAATAAAACCCGGGAGTTTAATATTTCAGTTTTTTATTATTTGAATAAACACCATAACAAACATACCCAGGGCAGCTCCCCCAGCCTGGGTATGATGTAATATTGGATAATAATAAACTATATGAACGTTGCTGAAATTGTTGCTGTTGATGAAAGCTTCCTATCCGCTATACCTGTATTAAATAATATACCCCCAGAAGAAATATATTGCCCCTGCGCACTTCCGAAACTGTCCATTTTCTACTACTCCACCTCCCACGACACACTCGGACCAATAGTGGTCCATCTCGAGGCTAAAACATCCATTCCCACCATTCCCTGCTCGCCATAGCGCTCACTCCCACGACCCAGCATTTCTGTCTGACTCCGTCACGAGTGCTTCCCTATGACACGTCATAAGACTCATTCGGACCAAGAATGTTCTCTCAATCACTCAAACACACCCCCACGCACCCCTAAGATGCCAGCTTTCGCTACTACTGCCGATGACCAACAAAGACGTCAAAGATGACATGGACATCGCTCAAGTAGTGGTCTACACCACGAGAGCTTCAATAAGAGACCCTACACGCCATATTTGGAGGTGATATAACCCCTCAATCAGACCCGGCTTACCTTCAAAATGCCCACTTTCGCAACTACTCTTCGACTGCGCATGCGCGCCATCTTCTTATTTTCACTACACACCCGTTTAATCGGACGCTTCCCCATGAGTGCTACACAATGACACCTCACACGACCTCTTCGGACCACGGATAGTCCACCTCGACCAAAAAAACTTCCACCTCAGGCCTGCCAATTCACTATGCATGCGCACGATAACTTTTCAGCAAATATCACCCAATGGCCAGGAAACACATTCCATCGTCTTCTACACTGCGAGACAGAGAAAACAGTATCCACACTTCATAGTAAAATCCACAAGAAAAGAAAAACAGTCACCCGAATACCCCTACTCCAAACATGCATTCTCGGAGATGTCAATTAAAGGAAGGAGAGATGGAGGTCTATTAATCAAGGGAGCACGATACTGAAACATCTTGGGAGACTGCTGTGAAAAGGCCCACATTTGGGGTCTCACTTAGTGGAGGCCCTAAACACAGAGCCTATTCATATTTCATATATCAAAATAATTCTATATATCTCAGGGATATTTTAAGGCCAAAACACTTGAGTGTTGGAAAAAAAAATTGACTGACTGACCTGTAATCGGCAACAACAACGACGCTCACATGTGGGCTCATTTTCCACAAAATACATCAACTTCAGCTGACGGCTCATGTATCCACTACGCAAATGAGATGTTTATATTCACTACGACTCTGTAAAGTAACTCCAGTAGTTTTCAAAAAAGTGGCCTTTATGCGCTCATCGCCAGCTTGATTTCAATGTAATATGTCGTCTGCAACAGTGACGAAAATGGCGCTCAAACGATAGCCTCGTTCCGAAGTGCATGATGTCATCCCCAATTCATCTCTAAATTCTATATTTTTTTCTGAATTCATCCATCCTGATTTTCTATCAACCTTTAGACTGAATTCATATCAACACAATCTAAAAAAATGCCATTTTCAATTTTAAAATCAAGTTTTGAGGGGAATTCCAGTCTGTGACCTATAAAACGATTTTTGTACGAAACAGTGACGAGCATCCCAAGGGGCGTGACCTTTGACCTGGCCGGAGATCCTAATATTGAAGTCACTAAAGGGCAAATTCATACCTATTCAGAAATGTTCGAATCAGGGGAGATCAGGAATTCGGCCAAAAGATTTCGGATTCCCCGTAAGAGTTGTCTTCCTTGCGCCCAGATTGCATAGATGGCAGCAAGATCGTTGTCATACCGGGATTTCCTACGCAAAGATCCGCCATTTTTGTTTGTTTTGAAATTGCGGAACAACATTGATGCCGCAGGACACGAAAGGCTCGGGTATTATACAGAGAGTGTGAGGATGCTCTCCACACCCTGCACCGCCATGAGCATTCAAGAACATTCCCTGGGTTCTTACCACTCAGGACATTCCCGGAAATGACCGGCCCTTACCGGACATTCAGACGAAGCGACACCCCGCGTATTTGAAATATCGTCAGTAACAAAGCCAGATATTTTAGAACATTAAAAATAAGCCTTTAACTGTACATCAAAGTTTTTATACAAAGCTCAGTGCGACGACGACTGCCGATAATCGGCGAACAAAATGGTGGACGCCACCTGTCCTTCGTCAAGGAAAGCAGGGGAGGTAACCAGCCCGTTTGAGACCTTTTAAAATGAAAAGTGTCTCCCCTCAGTATTTTCAATGACCCACGAGCCTAATATATAATTTTCTCCATCCTGCTGAAACATTTTTCCGTAATCATTGATGATCTGTCCAATTCATACACAGTATCAAACAGTTTACAGCCCCGGGATCTGCCACTTGCAAGGCGAGCGCTAGTAGTATAGAAAAGACGGATAAAGTCACATTGACCTACTTATTTGTTCCCCCGGGTAAACTTTAAGGGGGAACTTTGTGAGGCTCTCTACGGGTGGGGTATGTGGCAGAGCTCTTGGTGGGAACTTTTCAACATCCGGAAAGTACACATAAACTGATGACGTCATCACGATTATTCTTCCGCGGTGATGCGGTCTGGCGGTGATGCGGTCACGGGAAAAAGTTTCCGCGGAGAAAAAGTAGTCCCCAGACTCCAAATACGCTGCATGGTCCGATTGGGTCGAGTGAGGTATCAAAGTGAAGCATTCGTGAAGGGGCGTCCAGTCATGGGTGGGTGCATGTAAAATTAGGATTTTTTCCCGAAACTATAAAAAGCGGAACACGGACTTTACCCCTAAAATAGGGAAAACACCTATCAACCCTAGCCAAAAGGGCTAATATCGGTCCCCGGGCTTATTGGGACCTGCCTATCAAGTCAATGGGGTGGGTGCATGTAAAATTAGGATTTTTTCTCGAAAATATAAAAAGCGGAACACGGATTCTACCCCTAAAATAGGGGAAAACCCCTATCAAACCTAGCCAAAAGGGCTAATATCGGTCCCCGGGCTTATCGGGGCCTGCCTATCAAGTCAATGGGGTGGGTGCATGTAAAATTAGGATTTTTTCCCGAAACTATAAAAAGCGGAACACGGACTTTACCCCTACAATAGGGGTCTGTATTATACAATATAAGGGGAAATGCCTGTATGGGGTATGGGGATGGTCAATTTTTTTTGTGGGTGTTACTATGGCTTGTGGGGTCTCGTTTTTCTCGTCTCGCCGAGAAAAAACACGATGGGAAGGGTCCCGGAGCGAAGCGATGAAATTTTTGGGAAAAGTCACCGAGGTCTGTATATAGGCCCATAGGCTGGCTATGGGGTATAGGTCCAACCTGGGAAATTCACACACGTTCATTGTGATATGGGTTGTTTGGTCTTGTTTTTCACGTCTCGTCATTTAGAACACGATGGGAAGGGTTTCGAAGCGAAACGGTGACATTTTTGGAAAAAGTTCACCGAGGCCTGGGTAGGCCCATAGGCCTATACTGCACGGCTATGGAAGTATAGGTCCATACGGGGTGAACGTTTTGGGGTCTAGGTGAGCCCCTAATGGTCCTATGGTGTCGTATGAGGTCTTATTTTGAAGCTCTCGTGGAGTTTGTAATGTATCGAACAGTCGCCCCCCTCAAGACCCTCATATATACCCGGATGACGGACGTTACCGAAAAGACACGGACTTTACCGAACAGACACGGACGTCACCGAAAAGACACGAACTTCACCGAAAAGACACGGACGTACACGAAAAGACACGGACGTACCCGAAAAGACACGAAGGTGAACGACATTGTGGAAAAACCCCACAGACAGGTCAGTACATGTCCTATCATGTTCACAGGTTACGCCCCATTCACGCATAATAAAAGGATTGATCTGTAATCTGTGTTGTTGTTGCTCTCTTTTTTGGACTATGGGCAGTGAAGGAAGGTATTTTGTGTAGAGATGGACCATCCTTGGTCCGAATGCGTCGTGTGAGGTGTCATCTTGTAGCAACGCCCGCCAACGCCAAGCTTAACGCTTCAACGCCCTGGTGAAATAGCTCAGAAGTTCTGATTTTTCTAGATATTCCATGGAATTGTCACTAATTCTTCGAAATGCAGTGACGCACGTCAATGCTCGTAGTTACGCCTTAACGCTCTAACATAATGCCTTGAGGCCATGATATAGACCGGAGAGAGAACAAAAACAACAACAAGGATGACACATGAGAGAACAACAACAAGAAGAAGTTTTTTCATATAGTTTATTTTCCCCAATGTTACATCATACCCACGCTGGGGGAGCCGCGTTGGGTATGTTTACAACTCAAAAAGACTCTTGCCCAATCAGAGGCCACCATTTGCATCTGTCATATTCGTTCCTGTCCGTTAGATGTATTCTTGTCCAATCAGAAGTCGCCATTTCAGCAAGTTCCATCTTCGACCATGTTCGCTCTGAACCGTTTATTCTAATCATCGTCGGACAGGCCTGGATATTCTTCGGGCAGCATGTCCTGAAACAGTTGTTTGCGCATTCTGATCGCATTTTCCAGGGCCTCGGTGGGTGGTAGCCCCATAGCCTCTTCCAAGTGACGCTTGGTCTTGATGATGGACCTGTGCGTGGGATCGCCTTTCATTTCAAGCGGTGGTAAGGTATACTGTTCATAGATCGCCATGGCTGTTTTCCTGATGCGGGGGCGCATTTGGGTGTACGTCTGTTGTAAATTATCCTCTCCGGCGTCCTCGATCGCTGCAGCGTAAGTATTGATAGCTGCTGTCACAATACGATCCCAGAAGGTAGGTTCTGCCTCACTTTCCACGGACGTATGCTGACTATCTGAGGTCAAGCTCCCCGCATCACTAGATAGACTCTCAGCAATCTCTGTTTCGGTATCAGTCGATACACTCTCAGCAGTCTCTGTATCAGCATCCGCCTCAACGGACTCCTCAGAGTCTTCAATCCCATGTATAGTTTTCTGGTGTCGCATCATATCGTAATGTCTGGTGAACGTGCGTTCGCACTCAGAGCAAGTATAAGCCATGTTGACGGTTGAACGTCGACTGTGCGTGTTTTTGGAAATACGCTTGCTTTTATAGACAGTAACGCCCATCAA
Organism: Hanleya hanleyi; assembly: GCA_036873755.1. NCBI lineage: Eukaryota > Metazoa > Mollusca > Polyplacophora > Lepidopleurida > Hanleyidae > Hanleya > Hanleya hanleyi. Next base: position 75,348 of record JAVTVY010034092.1, read on the forward strand.
CGCTTAGCTTAACGCTTCAACGCCCTGGTGAATTAGCTCAGAAGCTCTGATTTTCATGGAATTGACACCAATTCATCGAAATGCAGTGACGCCCGTCAACGCCCGTCGTTACGGCTTAACGCCCGTCTCAACGCCTTAACACACTTTCTTAACGCTTTAACGTCGTTTAATGATGCGTTCGAACAAATGTTTCTTTTGTGCTATTGCTCCGACATACGCCGCTTTCCAGTTCATGCCCGAGGTTTTCAACATCGACGCTGTTCTTTCAATTTCCATATGGACTGGGTCCTTATCCAACAATTTCATATGGGTCACGAGGTCGACATACCGCTGACGTAAAGCCCGTCGTAGTCTGGGTGCCAATTCGACCAATACATAAGGACTGATGAGGGACACATGTTCATTCTTATATGTACAGACACAACCACCAACACCACCACCACACACTACCACCACACAAACACACACACACACCACCACCACATTCCACCACCACCACCGCCACCACCACCGGGCGTTGACGGGCGTCAACGCCCTGTTGTGGTGGTGGGAGCTCCCGTGTGGCAGAGCTCTTGGATCGGAGCTCTTGGAGCTCAAAGCGTGTGGAGCTCAGCTCGGAAGTGACATTTGCATATGACCTCTGTGAGGTCACTTCCGCTTCCGTTCACGTGACCGGAACTGACCTTTGACCCCTGCACGCAATGTACAGACACCACCACCAACACCACCACCACACACTACCACCACACACACACAAACACACCACCACCACATTCCACCACCACCACATTCCACCATCACCACCGCCACCACCGGGCGTTGACGGGCGTCAACACCCGGTGGTGGTGGTGGGAGCTCCCGTGTGGCAGAGCTCTTGGATCGGAGCTCTTGGAGCTCAAAGCGTGTGGACCTCAGAGCTCGGAAGTGACATTTGCATATGACCTCTGTGAGGTCACTTCCGTTTCCGTTCACGTGACCGGAACTGACCTTTGCCCCCTGCACACAATGAACAGACACCACCACCAACACTACCACCACACACTACCACCACACACACACAAACACACCACCACCACATTCCACCACCACCACCACGACCACCGCCACCACCGGCCGTTGACGGGCGTCAACGCGTCAACCGGAACTGACCTTTGAGCCCTGCGCGCAATTTTTATCCGGTATTGTTAGCGCGCGCAGGGGTCAAAGGTCAGTTCCGGTCACGTGACCGGAAGCGGAAGTGACCTCACAGAGGTCATATGCAAATGTCACTTCCGAGCTCTGAGCTCCACACGCTTTGAGCTCCAAGAGCTCCGATCCAAGAGCTCTGCTACACGTGAGCTCCCACCACCACCACCGGGCGTTGACGCCCGTCAACGCCCGGTGGTGGCGGTGGTGGTGGTGGTGGTGGTGTGTTTGTGTGTGTGGTGGTAGTGTGTGGTGGTGGTGTTGGTGGTGGTGTCTGTACATTGCGTGCAGGGGTCAAAGGTCAGTTCCGGTCACGTGAACGGAAGCGGAAGTGACCTCACAGAGGTCATATGCAAATGTCACTTCCGAGCTGAGCTCCACACGCTTTGAGCTCCAAGAGCTCCGATCCAAGAGCTCTGCCACACGGGAGCTCCCACCACCACCACAGGGCGTTGACGCCCGTCAACGCCCGGTGGTGGTGGCGGTGGTGGTGGTGGAATGTCGACCTCGTGACCCATATGAAATTGTTGGATAAGGACCCAGTCCATATGGAAATTGAAAGAACAGCGTCGATGTTGAAAACCTCGGGCATGAACTGGAAAGCGGCGTATGTGAGAGCAATAGCACAAAAGAAACATTTGTTCGAACGCATCATTAAACGACGTTAAGCGTTAAGAAAGTGTGTTAAGGCGTTGAGACGGGCGTTAAGGCGTAACGACGGGCGTTGACGGGCGTCACTGCATTTCGATGAATTGGTGTCAATTCCATGAAAATCAGAGCTTCTGAGCTAATTCACCAGGGCGTTGAAGCGTTAAGCTAAGCGTTGATGGGCGTTACTGTCTATAAAAGCTAGCGTATTTCCAAAAACACGCACAGTCGACGTTTAACCGTCAACATGGCTTACACTTGCTCTGAGTGCGAACGCACGTTTACCAGACATTACGATATGATGCGACACCAGAAAAATATACATGGGATTGAAGACTCCGAGGAGTCCGTTGAGGCGGATGCTGATACAGAGACTGCTGAGAGTGTATCGACTGATACCGAAACAGAGATTGCTGAGAGCCTATCTAGTGATACGTAGAGCTTGACCTCAGATAGTCAGCCTACGTCCGTGGAAAGTGAGGCAGAACCTACCTTCTGGGATCGTATTGTGACAGCAGCTATCAATACTTACGCTGCAGCGATCGAGGACGCCGGAGAGGATAATTTACAACAGACGCTCCCGCATCAGGAAAACAGCCATGGCGATCTCTGAACAGTATACCTTACTACCGCTTGAAATGAAAGGCGACCCCACGCACAGGTCCATCATGAAGACCAAGCGTCACTTGGAAGAGGCTATGGGGCTACCACCCACCGAGGCCCTGGAAAATGCGATCAGAATGCGCAAACAACTGTTTCAGGACATGCCGCCCGAAAAATATCCAGCCTGTCCGACGATGATTAGAATAAACGGTTCAGAGCGAACATGGCCGAAGATGGAACTTTCTGAAATGGCGATTTCTGATTGGACAAGAATACATCTAACGGACAGGAACGAATATGACAGATGAAAATGGTGGCCTTTGGGCAAGAGTCTTTTTGAGTTGTAAACATACCCAACGCGGCTCACCCAGCGTGGGTATGATGTAACATTGGGGAAAATAAACTATATGGAAAAACTTCTTGTTGTTGTTGTTCTCTCATGTGTCATCCTTGTTGTTGTTGTTGTTCTCTCTCCGGTCTATATCATGGCGTCAAGGCATTATGTTAGAGCGTTAAGGCGTAACTACGAGCGTTGACGGGCGTCACAGCATTTCGAAGAATTAGTGACAATTCCATGGAATATCTAGAAAAATCAGAACTTCTGAGCTATTTCACCAGGGCGTTGAAGCGTTAAGCTTGGCGTTGGCGGGCGTTGCTACAAGATGACACCTCACACGACGCATTCGGACCAAGGATGGTCCATCTCTACACAAAATACCTTCCTTCACTGCCCGTAGTCCAAAAAAGAGAACAACAACAACACAGATTACAGATCAATCCTTTTATTATGCGTGAATGGGGCATAACCTGTGAACATGGTGACTTTTCCCAAAAATTTCACCGCTTCGCTCCGGGACCCTTCCCATCGTGTTTTTCTCGGCGAGACGAGAAAAACGAGACCCCACAAGCCATAGTAACATCCACACAAAAAATTGACCATCCCCATACCCCATACAGGCATTTCCCCTTATATTGTATAATACAGACCCCTATTGTAGGGGTAAAGTCCGAGTTCCGCTTTTTATAGTTTCGAAAAACAATCCTAATTGTACATGCACCCACCCCGTTGACTTGATAGGCAGGCCCCAATAAGCCCGGGGACCGATATTAGCCCTTTGGGCTAGAGGTGATAGGTGTTTTCCCCTATTTTAGGGGTAAAGTCCGTATTCCGCTTTTTATAGTTTCGGGAAAAAATCCTAATTTTACATGCACCCACCCCATTGACTTGATAGGCAGGTCCCAATAATCCCGGGGCCCGATATTAGCCCTTTTGGCTAGGGTTGATAGGTGTTTTCCCCTATTTTAGGGGTAAAGTCCGTATTCCGCTTTTTATATTTTCGGGAAAAAATCCTAATTTTACATGCACCCACCCCATTGACTTGATAGGCAGGTCCCAATAAGCCCGGGGACCGATATTAGCCCTTTTGGCTAGGGTTGATAGGTGTTTTCCCCTATTTTAGGGTAAAGTCCGTGTTCCGCTTTTTATAGTTTCGGGAAAAAATCCTAATTTTACATGCACCCACCCATGACTGGATGCCCCTTCACGAATGCTTCACTTTGATACCTCACTCGACCCAATCGGACCATGCAGCGTATTTGAAGTCTGGGGACTACTTTTTCTCCGCGGAAGCTTTTTCCCGCGACCGCATCACCGCCAGACCGCATCACCGCGGAAGAATAATCGTGATGACGTCATCAGTTTATGTGTACTTTCCGGATGTTGAAAAGTTCCCACCAAGAGCTCTGCCACATACCCCACCCGTAGAGAGCCTCACAAAGTTCCCCCTTAAAGTTTACCCGGGGGAACAAATAAGTAGGTCAATGTGACTTTATCCGTCTTTTCTATACTACTAGCGCTCTACCACAAAGCCACCGCAGTCCGTCGTAGAGACTAAGAATGTCCGGTAGATAAGACTGTCTGGCTCATATATTCTAACCCAGCTAGGACACTTTTCTCCGCATTAGGGACAAGTGTCCGTCCTTGGTTACAACAGAAAAGGATATGAAAAGGGACACTAATCACCAGGACATTATTATTTATCACACTGGTCATCCCAAAATGAACAATTGTCAGATTATACAAACAACACAGTGCCAGATAATGTCTCTTGCACCAGCCTCTGAGGTAATTACCCCCGGGTCCGAGATAATAATATTCAGGTCCAAGATAATGATGTCCGGGTCCGAGATAATCCTGCATTTCTATTGGATGATTATCTGGCATTCCGAGATAATTATTGGATCCTCACTGCTTTAATTGAATGATTATCTCAGATCATGTCGGGGTTCGAGGTAATATAATATGTGATTTATGATTGATCATTCAACCAGAATTTCGTTCCACTTTGATATAATATCGTTAATATCGTGTCGCATTCACAAAACATTTGGGCCAAAGAGACAGTCTCTTGTTTTTGTCCAAACACCCTCGGAAACAGTGGTTCGTTCACACGGCTTTATGTTTTAATTTACATGGTATTTTTCATTCCGGAAGAGCCCAATTTTAGGAAAGTGCTATAAACATTCAATCATAGTTTGCCATGACCCCAGTCGAAACATTTCTTTTCAACAATATTCCAACGACCAACAGCTAGCCTTTTCTGACATCAAACTTCACAGTAGTACATACAAAATCAAGTTTGGTAACCCTTGATTTGACCAAGGGGGATACATTTGTTAAAAGTGTTGCGAACAAAAGTGTAGATGAGCATCGCTCAGAGTGATGCGCGCACCACCAGAAACAACGAACTTATTGTGTTGCCCTTCCTCGGACAACTCGAAATCGCGCGTATACATGTCAAATCTTGTGTTTCCAAGTACAGGTTCCCATAGCCATTCTCAAGGGACCATTTTATCCATCTGTACGTTAGAATGGGATTTACCGAATATGAAAATGCCCCAAAAGAAGTCTTCACTATTAACCTCTTCCTGAATAGTTCACCTACTATAAATCAAAGGTGCAGTTTATCTATCAGAAAAATCAGGACCAATTTATTACAAATGTGAAATCCTATTCATCCGACTTTTTCCTGGAACAGGAAAACAAACGTTAACATTACCGCCCTAGCCTCCTCACCCAAATTGTGATTTCCCTTAACAATATATATATGGAACAGATATCGCACAGTAAATAGGACCAATTAACATTAGCTTCTCTGGAGATTCAAACAAATAACACAAGTACCACAAACGAGCAATTATATACCTTTGACTTTTTCCTAGATTGAGTGTGTGAGTGAGTAGGATTTAACGTCGTTTTCAACGGTGATTTCCCTAATCACCGGTAATAAATCTATATGAAACAGATATCGCATAATGCATGGGACCTATAAGCAATATCTACTCTTGAGATTCAAACAAATAGCACCACTATCACAAATAAAAAATTGTATACTACTGATTTTTTACTAAAGCTAGACCACAGTATTAAGATTTGTATTGTGACGTTCGTACACTCGACAGTGAATTCCCAAAATAATAACACTGTATGAAAAAAATATGGCTTCAATAGACTCCCATCTCTTGGGTTTTGAATGAATACCTTGCTTCTGATAATTAGTTTTTAGTGTTATTTCCGAAATGATTTCATTCACAAGATGCGTCCGTGAGAATACATAGCCTACTCTGGCTCACTGCTTTGGGGAATTGCAGTAAATGCTAAAACATGGCAGTGTGACTAACGTCACAGGACCTACGAATTATGATAGGCATTAGGACTCCGACGCGCACTGAACTCTTGGAAATTCCCCCGCCCCAAGTTGAAATCATGCCTATATTAAGATGGGCACAGCCCAAGTCAGAATCACCAGTGATTTTCATAAAAAAATCACCAGAAATTTTCATCAAAAGTAGGTCAGCTCAGCACTTGCTAGTAACAGTCCTCTAATGCACCTCCATGCAAAAAATCAAGGTTCTAATGTCAACGGTTCTACTTATTTTGCCGACGAAAGGATTCGGATGGACTCACTCACTCACTGACTACCGGACAATTTGCAGATGGTAGCCTATTCGTAGGAATATCAATAGTATGGAGTGTACGATGGTAAGCCGAAGAGCCATCTAGTAGAGTGTTCCCGGTACCTTGGTCCATACGTTTGTCGATTTTACAGGAAAGGTAATGCGTTAGGAATTTTAGTCCACATACTTTTAGTCCAGCTTTGACTTGTTTGTCTAACACGCATGAACTGGGAATAATATAGTGTCTGTATGAAAAAACTCTGGGGTCGGTTTAAATCTGGCAATTTGCGAATACTTCCCTCTGCGGGTGCACTTATTTGTTGAAATAGAATGTTAACATGTTACATTGTGATTAACGTCACAGCACCTACGAAGTAGGGTTGGATATGATTGAAGTGTGTACCATTTCCATGGCCGTAGAAGGCATTGGAACATGTTTATGCCAATTTCGAGATTTCTAGGTCACGTAATTAGATCAGACATTAGGTCAGAAAGTAGGACACCTTGACCCAATTAGGTCAGGTCACACTGATATTGACATAATTAAGCGCAGTTCCAGGGTCTTAGGAGGCATTAGGACATGTTTTTGCCAATTTCGAGGTTTATAGGTCACCTAAGTAGGTCATTTTTTCATCAAAAGGGGGTTTCTAGGTCACCTATTAATTAGGTCCGAAATTGGGTCAGGAAGTAGATAACATAGGCCTTGACCCAATTAGGTCGGCTCACACTGACATTGACCTAATTAATCGCATTTCCATGGTCTTAGGAGGCATTTGGACATGTGTTTGCCAATTTCGAGGATTATAGGTCACCTAAGTAGGTCAAATTTTTATCAAAAGTAGATCAACTCAGAACTTGCTTGTAACAGTCCGCTGATGCACGTTCATGCCAAAAATCAAGGTTGTAATGTCAACGATTCTCCTTATTTTGCCGGAGAATGATTCGGATGGACTCACTCACTCACTCAGTCACTCAATACTGGACAATTTGCCAATGAGAGCCTACTTCGTAGGAACAGGCTTATTTATACATGAGTAGTGTGACTAACGTCACAGGACCTACGAAGTAGGGTGAGGAAGATGACTTGGGGGTCCAAGCGTAATGTTATAGGTCACCTAAGTAGGTCAAATTTTCGTCAAAAGTAGGTTAGCTCAGAACTTGCTGGTAATAGTCCCCTAACGCACCTTCATGCCAAAAATCAAGGTTCTAATGTCAACGGTTCTCCTTATTTTGCCGACGAAAGGATTCGGATGGACTGACTCACTGACTCACTCATTACCGGGCAATTTGCAAATGAGGGCCTACTTCGTAGGAATAAACAGTTATCCAGACTGATCCGGACAGGTCTGGGACGGTATCGATTGTAGCTGTTCCCTCTGCAAGTAGTTGCCCATCACGGTACAACTGATTTCTATCTTTCCTGCGAAGTAGGCTCTCATTTGCAAATTGTCCGGTAATGAGTGAGTGATTGAGTCAGTCAGTTAGTCAGTGAGTCTATCTCAATCCTTTCGTCGGCAAAATAAGGAGAACCGTTGACATTAGAACCTTGATTTTTGGCATGAACGTGCATGAGGGGACTGTTACCAGCAAGTTCTGAGATGACCTATTTTTGATGAAAATTTGACCTACTTAGGTGGCATATAACATTACGCTTGGATCCCCAAGTCATCTTCCTCAACCTAGTTTGTAGGTCCTGTGACGTTAGTCACACTACTCATGTGTATAATCTATGTATCTTATTAATTAATTTATTTATTTTATTAACTTTATTTTTTTAATACTGTATCCGGAGAAATATATATGTACACTTAAGGTGTGCGTTTTATTTATCTATTTTATTTTATTACACCTGAGTAGTGTGACTAACATCACAGGATCTACGAAGTAGGGTTTGATGTGATTTAAGTGTGTACCGGTACCTTGACCTAAGACTGACAATTTCCATGGTTGTAGGAGGCATTGAGACATGTTTTTTTTGTCAATTTCGAGGTTTTTAGGTCACCTGATTAGGTCAGAAATTGGGTCAGAAAGTAGGTCACATTGGCCTTGATCCAATTAGGTCAGGTCAAACTGGCATTGACCTAATTAAGCGCATTTCCATGGTCTTAGGAAGCATTAGGACATGTTTTTGCCAATTTGAGGTTTATATGCCACCTTATTTCGAGGTTTCCAGGTAACCTAATTAGGTCATAATGGTCAGAAAGTAGGTCACATTCACCTTGACCCAATTAGGTCAAGTCACACTGACATTGACCTAATTACGCGCATTTTCATGGTCTTAGGAGGCATTAGGACATGTTTTTGCCAATTTCGAGGATTATAGGTCACCTAAGTAGTTCAAATTTCCATAAAAAGTAGGTCAGATCAGAACTTGCTGGTAACAGCCCCCTAATGCACGCTCATGCCAAAAATCAAAGTTCTAATGTCAGCGGTTCTCCTTATTTTGCCGGAGAAAGTATTCGGATGGACTGACTGACTCACTCACTCACTACTCATTACCAGACAATTTGCAAATGAGAGCCTACTTCGTAGAAATACGTATTTATTTCCTTCATTCTCTTACAGACTATATAATTATCAACTTTTACTATGCATATGTGTACAATGTTTTTTTCAGTCATTTTACAGCATACAAAGCTCTCTTTTATCTATGTATAGATTTATTGTTGTTTTTTACCATTGTTTGTCGGAATGTTTTTTATGTTAAAATATCCGACGTTAAATAAAGCTTCTTGGTATCTTGTAACGCAGAAGTGACTCAAACTTGTACGCCTATTACGCTTAAATTATTTGGTCACGTCTTAGCGTTTTACACTAGGGATTTCCCATCATAGCAAAAATATGAATGCTTCAACAAAAATCAATCCGGTATTTCTATGACAAGGGATATATATTCTACATTACACCGAAGTATCGTATTTATGATTAGACGAGAAATCTCTCAGGGAAGCCAATAAACCACGAAAGCTCGTGTGGAACACGGGAGAAGAGCATTTCCCCTGAATACATGTGTAACACATAATTTGATACTCACGGGGCTTTAGATCTCCCCAATTTGGACACACCCTCTATTAGGTGATGAGAAGAATGTTAGATTTGAAGTATATGTTGTCAGTTAAAAGTATGTGACTTAACATACAGTTTTGACCTTGAGAAAATAGGTCGACGTCAGTCACATTCATAGGCTTCAGGTCCATCATCAATTGCATATGTGGTGTTAATTTAAAAAGCCTAGCTATATTTCATGTAATATCATAATATAAAGTATATAACCTTGAAAAAATAAGTTCAGTCAAGTGGGATAGGCTTCTAGTCAGTCACCAATTGCACATGTGTTATGAATTTAGAGAGCCTATCTTCGCTCCTTTAAAAGTTATTGCTAATGCTAAATTTAACTTTTCAGTCTAAAACATAGTTATCAGCAGTTGTAACTATATTTGTATGCTGTCAAAACGCAATGGTAAGTGCCATTTGATATCTCGAGTTTCGAATAAATTTTGGGGATCTCTACATAAAACACAAAGAAAATTAGCATTAACCAAGTGATAATTTGTGATTCTACTCATTGACAAAATTGGCCAGAATGCATCTCAGACATCTTGAAGCCCAGGGCTTCACAGCCACTGTTGACAAAAGAAATGTAATTGAAATAGCCATACCAATGAACAGGATCAAATTATTATATCAGTATTGGAGAGAGAATTAGCACTGATTCTGGAAAGGGAGTGTTCACTTTGCTGACACGAGCAGTCTACCAGCCCCCTTATGTAAAGTGCATTATGCAATAAGTCAACCATTTCAGTTTGTATTTCCTGAATGGTCAACATACAGGCATACAATATGCAGGCCTGCAAGGTAAATGAGAATATCAGTGTTACAGTATGTCAAAATGTCATGAATTCAAGCTCTCTTGAATCCTTGCAATTCTCCATACAGTATCACACCATACTGATGGCAGCATATTTTCTCTGATTGCATGTTCAGTTAAGTGTGTAAGCAGAGTCTGATGTAACCTAGATTTAGATATATTTAGCTGTCAACACCTCTAATGCCACGTATATACAAGTACTATCAGCACCAATGTCCTTTCAATCCATTTTTAAACCATAATGTTAATACAACTATGAATTGTAAAAAATAATGTATAATGAAACATAAATAAAGCATTATGTTGATAGACCGCGAAATCCGTATGGGAGGTAACCCTAAAACTACAATTTCAATAAAAAAAACCCTTTCAATCCTTTGAAATCCTTGGTCTGCCTAACAAGATCTCAATAATAAACTTCACGAAGAGCCAATAAATTGTGCTATATAAGTTTACTGTCTTACCCAATGATGAACATATATCACGAAACTACATGATGAAAATAAAATCCTCAGATGTGGCCTAAGTCATGAGAATTTCACGTATTTAAAAGAAATGGCCATTCGGCTTACAAGGGATGTGAATTATAACACTGGGAATGTTATATTCATGTTAAGCAAAATAGAATTACCTTCTGCTGATTCAAGGAAGTAAATTTCCATTTTTGTGAGAAAAAAATCTTACTTTGAGATCCAACAACACGCCTTCATGTTTTCGCCAACATCACCAAAATCGTGTCAGCCCTTTGCCTATCTTGCAAAATTATTATACCCAAATTTCATGGAAATTACACAAGTTGTTTAGAAGATATCATGTTACACAGGTTTACCTGCATTCATGTTATAGCGCCACCTAGTGATGACTAAATATCACGAAAAATGGAAAAAACTTTAATCATGATATTGCTTATGGAGATTTTGTCATTAAGTCAGATAAGGGTGATTTTTCATTTAAATGGCACCCTACTGAATCGACAAGTATGATTGTAGGTAAACACCGCCGGTCACGTGTCAAATCACAGTCAATGGTAGGTTTTTCGGTGCTTTCGTTATCAAGCGTGGGCGTGTGTCTGACCAGACGACAGTGACCACAGCCGAAAATGAACGATTTTCAGCATGTCGATGACAGGTATGGTTACTGGTATCCAGTCATTTTTTGATGGAGAGATATCGTACTATATTGTTAACAAATATTTAAACATTTTTGCGGCGAGAGGTGTTTTTATGTGTTGGTGGACAGTCCATGGTAGGTATTACCATCGAATTATAGTGTGAGGAAATGAGCACAAAATGAACACGTGGGAACTTACTACCTGCCTCATGTATCACTGACTCATTCATCTCGATTCCTTTCACTTGTGTGTGTTTAAGAGCAATATGAACCGTTATAGTCTATTCTCTGTCTGTCTAATATTACGACAGTCCATGGTATCATCATCGCACCGATCGACAGTCCATGGTAGGTCAAAATACGGTCAGTCCGAACTGACGTGAACCGTGTAACCTTGGCCAATGATTCGCCAAATGGACTGTTGCCAAGACAAATGGTAGCTCCCATGGACTGTCGACATATCTGATATACAATCATATGTTGCCTCATTATAACATTGCAGCTGTTATCCGGCTCCAATGTGAAGTGATCCAATCTACAGTTCATGGTCGCATGACACATGGACTGGTGCATTCAGCTACAATCATACTTGTCGATTCAGTAGGGTGTTTGGTTTGCACCGGAAGGGAACTCTCATGTCGGCAATCCAATATTTATGCTTGGCAACTTAGAATAGAACAATTTTTAAATATTTCTTCAAGCGAATTGGTATATTTTCATTTCAAGAAAAACTTCTTTTTTTGAGACGCAAAGTTATTATAGTTATGCCAGCCCTCAAGACCATTGTAATGAAATTTCATAGAAATCAAACAAGCCGTTCAGACGAAATCGTGAAAGGTTTACCTATACGCTGACTACAGCGCCATCTCCACTTTGTAGAAAGGCTCTAATCAGTAGGGCGTATAGCATAATGGCTGATTTCATACCCTAGTGATCATGTTTCCCAAGTCTCGCATGATCGAAAACATCAGTTTTTAGAAGGGTCAGATACAAAAGCTTTTTTCTTCATCACATTGAACAAGTTGTAAATAGGTATGCCGGGTGTCAGTTATAGGTCAGGATTATACGAGTTCACATGTTGATGGATGCACTGACCCAGGGATGGGTGTGAGGAGGGGTTTACCATGGTTACCGGAGGGTTGGTAGTGGGTCAGATTTCACATTATATAAATTTTTTCCATAACACCATCTTCCTGACGTTCCTCCAGAGCTCATTTAGTTTACATACTGATGTTAGTCCGGTGGCTTAAGGTCAAGATCGTGACCGACTGGAATAAAGCACCATATTTTGCACAGAGGCTCATTTGGGCATAAGAAATGATCTCAGAAGGGGTGCCCATTTCTACAGGTGGTGGAAGGCCCTTTATTTGCATAAATCCAATATGGCCGCCATAATATATACTGTAACCACCTGTTGGCGACTATTTGACAACTTGAAACGCTTTTTTTACAAGAGATTGCTTTTCTACGAGCATGACTGACTCAAGACGAAAATAATAACGATCATTGAAAGCTTTATTACCTGTGGAATAACCAATATGGCTGCCAGAGCGTCACCAATAATGGTATTATTGCCATACACATGTATGTGTGCTTGTATACATGCTAATAGATATCATATATATTTATAAAGGCTCCATAAAGAGGTTTCTGTACATGTAGCTGTGTTATGATCGAGTCGATCAAGCACGCATGAACGTTATTGACTATTTTCTTTTCTATAAATATCCAATATGGCCACCAGCGCCCCATCCTCAGTGTTGATTATCAGTACAAAAAAATCTGTTTCGAAGGATGAAACTCCAGGTTATCGTACATGCCACGGTTGTCAATTGGATTCTGCCCGGCTCCTTACATGTAAAGTAGCATGTGTAAATCCAGCAGCAAAGGGAATTACTCTTCCAACACCGGTAAACCCGATCAGGCTAAAAACTGTGCTAAGTAATTACCCTGAGATAGATTTACTCGTTTCCAGTTTCACAAACGGTTTCGATATTGGGGACTCGAGAAACTATGCATTTACTGTCTCGCGCAATCGTTCATCTGCAATGCAAACCCTGCTATCGTGGACGCTAACTTAGACAATGAGTTATCGAAAAGTCGAGTTGCTGGTCCTTTCTCAACTCCTCCTTTTGTCAATATGGTTGGCTCTCCATTAGGCTTATTCCCCCAAAAGGAACCTAATACTTTCGGTAGCCGAGTTGTCTAAGGCGCATCGCTGGTGATCGCTAGCCTTATACCGCTGAGTTGGCACGGGTTCGAGTCTCGCTGGTGCATGTGTGGAAGTTTTGCCAGTTACTTGCCGACGGGCCGGAGATGGTTGTCTTCAGGTATTCCAGATTCCTCCACCATTAAAACTGACTTCCACCATATGAGTAAACTAACCTTGAGTGTGACATTAAACCAAATCCCCCTTAATACTTTTAGGGTGATACACGATTTATCTTACCCTGAAAAATCTGCCTTGTCTATTAATGGTGCGATTCCACAGGACCTATGATATGATGGCAAAAATCTATTTAGATGATGCCTTCCGCATCATACCTATCGAGTCAGCGATTTACGCCTTATTGGAGTTTACCTGGGGCGACAGTTGTTCTTATGGTCGGCGCCTCTCGATGGGATGCTCTACATCTTGTAAACTATTTGAGAGCTCAGGTCATTCTCTGCAATCGGTTATGGCTACAATATCAGAGGTGACCCACATACTGGATGACTTCATGTTCGTCGGTACAAATGGCGCTAGCCACTGTTCAAAAGCTCTTAACACTTTCACCTTCTTGTGTGAGTATTTGGGTATTCCAATCAAACATGGTAACACCTACTACCCATCAACAATGATTATGCATGAGATTCAACTGGACTCCAGAAATATGAAAGCATCATTTCCAGTAGACTAAATTCATAAACTGAAGAGCATGTTGAGCGAATTCTCGCGCCGTAAAAAGTTCCCTAGTGGAACTGCAGTATCTCATTGGCTCGCTCAATTTTTTCTTCGCTGCCTGACAGACTAAGGTGTATAACAGGCTCACCATCACATTCGCTTGAATAAAGCTAGAGACTATATTAATACCTGGCTTGTATTCCTGGAGTCTTTCAACCGAAAATTGTTTTCCGACGCTGCTGATACCTTGGGTTTGGCGGATGTTTTTGGATCCTCGTGGATAGACAAAGAATGGTCAGCACATCTTGCGCACTTACATATCACGGTCACGAAGCTGTTCCCCATCGTCCTTGCCGTGGACATTTGGGGCCACAAACTGGCAAATCATAACATTCTCTTTCTTTGTGATAATATGGCCGTGTTTGAAATAATAAATCACCAATCTTTCATTGCTGATGAAATTAGTGCGTCAGTTAGTAGTTACCTGCCTTCGACATTACATTCTGTTCATATCAAAACATATTTCGGAACAATCTAAAGTTATTCCTGACAGGCTCTCCCGGTTAAAATTTCAGTAAGCGCTGTCTCCAGCCCCTTGGCTCAACCGCTGTTGCTGATTCTTTAAAGCAGACAGCTAGAGTTCTTCTGACGAAGTCCCTTGCTGAATTTTCCTTTAAAGTATACAAGCGCGCGCATGACAAGTATATAGAGATTTCCTCAATAACACCGGTCACTGTACTAGTAAGACATTCCCCATTGCAGTTGGTTTCAGAAACAGTTGGTTTCCTTCAAAGCATTCTTGTATTTCCACAAGTATGCACACTCCGTAGCTTATACATTCGTATCGGCTATCAGTTATGAGCACAATTTGGCTGCAGTAAACGACCCTGCTAAGTTATTCCTTGTTAAAAACCTACTTACACAGTTAGTGGGATACCAGGTTGCCCATAACTAAGGATATCCTCCATAAGATATTTGATGCTATGCCCAACATTGTATCCATGTAATATTCTTTTATGAACAATGTTCTTGGTAGCATTTCTTGCATTCTTATTCGTGAGTGAAAGGACAGTTCGTTCGGAACAAGACAGCAATAGCAATGTTCTTTAATACAACAACGTCTCTTTCTCCGACCAATCTGGTCCGTTACCAGCATGAACATCATTATACGCATCTTCAAACATAACATATCCCATAAATCAGTTCATTTGTTTATACTACCGTATACTGATAATATTAGATATTATCCAGTTCTAGCAATCCGTGCTTATTTTCGGTTGCATATTTCACATCCGAGGACGGGACCCCTGTTTCAATTCTCAGAAGATGGGCCCGTTACAGCTTCCCATTTCTCAGCTCATGTAAAAAAACGGAATCTCTTTAATCGGCATTGACCCTCTTTAATAGGCCATAGCTTGCGCCTTGGCGCAGCCACTTCATCTTCAGCAGCGGTTATCCCGAATAACTTATTCAAAAGTGTGTAGATGGAAGACTAGCACTATATTAGAATGATACATTTCACTTGGTAGCTATGCATTGTCCAGCCACGGGCTGCATTGTATAATAGCCCCAACGAATGTATTGCATAGATAAGGATCTGGTCCAACTTGACCCAGTTTGGCAAAAGTCCGTCAGGGGCGGCCGTTCCATCTGAGTCACTTATATTTGATTATTTTCTAATATTTACCATATATTTAACACCAAGAAAACAATTAAAGAAAATATTTCAAAAATTTACATCTTTCTGTTCTGACGTAGCTGTAACGTCATTATGGCGGCCATCTTGGAATATTTTACATTTCTCGTTAGACCTTAGCCAACACTATTAGTGTGGAAATTTTCAAATTCCTACTCCAAAGGATAGCGAATATATGATGTTTTGAAAATCGCTGAAATAAAAATTGCCATTTTTTGGCCCAAAATGACCTCGGGCCCCTAATGGGCCACAAATTGCCTCGTGGGCCTCGAAATCGGGGGCACCCCTTCTGATGTTGATGTCGGTGCCTCTGGCGACACGTGTGCCAAATTTGGTGCTTTATTCCACTCTGTCACGATAAAGTGAAAATCTGGCCTTAAGCCACAGGACTATGTAGGGTGAGAGTGAGTGAGTGAGTGAGTGGAAAGGATTTAATGTCGCTATCAACAATATTCCATTCACATCACGACGAACCAAATAGCACCACCCAGACAAGTTGCGTTCCTGTTGCTTCATAGAATAAATCTTTGAAGCAACATGGAACCAACCAGACACCCGCCACTCTCCCTATCTATGTATAGTGTATATACTATATAGTGTAATTTTCCATGCTTGGCAAACACGGGCTCGAGCTTTAAACTATGACCATGCATGAGTATTATAGTAAGCTATATAATAATTTAGTGTTTTCCAAGATGTTCCAAAAAAAAATTAAAAAATTAAAATTTAAAAAAATTAAAATTTTAAAATTTAAAAAAATTAAATTCTAAATTTTCAAAAAAATCTCTGACAAAACAGTGCTACTTAGCCATTGCAGTGCTAAGCACCAGATTATCAAGTTCCTGTTGCTTCTCGACAAAGTGTATTGAAGCAACAGGAACCTGTGCCCACCCAACCACACGACAGTGATGTATGTCTTAATATAATTACTACATCTCAGATGACGTCTCATGAGCTTTTGTCCCCTGGGGGATGTTTACATACATTGTTATCCTTGCTCCTCGTGTACACAAGTGTGCAATACATAATTTTATACCAATATACCGCAATGCCTCAAGGTTTTTTATTCCACAAACAACATATGAGCACTGTTTAACAATTAACTATAAAAGTATAAAGCCAACCTACCTATTTTCTGGCTTGGATAGTTCAGTACATTATGAGTTTAGATGTGAGCCTATCAATGTCAGGCGTCAATCACCTAATCAGATATACATTATAACAATAATCGGCTAATGTAGTTTAGTTTGTCTGTTTTCCATCCCACTTATACCATGGTTTTGGCCTTGTCGTTGAACATTGTTGTTTTCTTCTACGTCATTCTCCTGTTTTCAGAGTTCTTCAGATATAGGCCGTGTGCGGTGTTCTTATTCCCAGCAAGCGTGCACACGGGTATTCATTCTATCAACAGGTATTCATGCTTTTCTATTACATGTAATAATGTAATAAGTTTTCCACTGCCACGAGGTTCCATACGACTGGGTCATGGATATTTAGTTGAAACTTTATTGGGTCCATCCGTTTATACGGGATTTAGAAAGATCCTTTAATAATGAATATTGTTTAAGTATAAGCTCATTGACTTTTCACTGTCCGCTATATCCTAGAATTTTGTCAAAAACAATCTGGATTTGTTTCAAACTTTCATAGAATACCGTACCTGCTATTCGTAGGTAGGTCAAAACAACGTTAGCATATCCCAGTCGTCCACTTCCTGGTTGTATAGCGTAGGCCTACCGATATATGGGCCGTGTGCCAGTTTTTTTAAATCATTTAAGAAGTAAAAAAATCTAGGATATTTGTTCTGATATGTCGGACAGTTTTGGTGTACGCATGTATACTCCATCAACAGCGGATTGTTATTTAAATGCCACACACATCAACAAAAGTGTTGAACAAACTTTTCAACTTTGAATAATGATATATCACTCGTTTTGTCTTTATTTTGCCCTCGAGTGAAGTACACCGATAATGGTCACAAGATAACCAATCGATAAACACCTGAGTGTTCAATTATTCCTCTTCAATTCCACATATGTTTGGGGCGATGTACGTGAGCGTTGATCTTGAGACACGAGAGAAAAGTTAAAAGTTAAAGAAGAAAACCTTTGTAAGTTGGGACTCTTCGGCTGATAGTATGTAGGTTTGCGAAATTAAGACTACAAATACGGTGAATACCGGTAGGATATTAGTAATTATGTTTGGGTACAAAGGTAAGAAATAAAGTGAATGCCGGTAGGATAGTAATAATTATTTTGAGGTACAAGGCCACAAATAAAGTGAATATCGGTAGGATATTAGTAATTACGCGTGGGTATCAAGCCACAAATAAAGTGAATGCCGGTAGGATATTAGTGATTATGTTTAGGTACAAGGTCACACATACAGTGAATGCCGGTAGGATATTAGTAATTATGTTTGGGGACAAGACCACAAATACAGTGAATGCTATAGGGTATTCGTAATTATGTTTGGACACAAGGTCACAAATACAGTGAATGCTGGTAATTATGTTTGGACACAAGGTCACAAATACAGTGAATGCTGGTAATTATGTTTGGACACAAGACCACAAATAACGTGAATCCCGGATATGGCGGCTAAGAATGTCCGGTGGTTACGAGTGTCCTGCTCCTATCTTTTAACCAAGCTAGGACATTTTTCTCCACATTGAAGTTAGGTGTCCGTCCTTAGTTGCAAATGGATATAAATGGATATGACAAACGGCACTTATCCCCTTATCTTAACCATCACACCATTAGCATATTAGTAATTATGTTTGGGAATAAGGCTACAAATAAGGTGAGTGCCAGTAGCATATTAGTAACTGTGTTTGGGTACAAGATCACAAATAAAGTGAATGCCTCTAGGGTATTAGTAATTATGTTTGGTACAAGGCCATAAATAGATTGAATGTCGGTAGAATATTAGTAATTATGTTTGGGTACAAAGGTCACAAATACAGTGAATGCCGGTAGGATATTTTGTAATTATGTTTGGTACAAGGCTACAAATACTGTGAATGTCGGTAGGATATTAGTAATTATGTTTGGGTACAAGGCTACAAATACAGTGAATGCCGGGAGGATATTAGTAATTATGTTTGGGTACAAAGCCACGAATACAGTGAATGCCGGTAGAATATTAGTAATTATGTTTGGGTACACGGTTACAAATACAGTGAATGCCGGTAGGATATTAGTAGTTATGTTTAGGTACAAGGTCACAAATACAGTGAATACCGGTAGGATATTAGTTATTATGTTTGGATACAAGGCTACAAATACAGTGAATGCCGGTAGGATAATTAGTAATTATGTTTGGATACAAGGCCACAAATACAGTGAATGCCGGTAGGATATTAGTAATTATGTTTGGGTACAAGGTCACAAATACAGTGAATACCGGTAGGATATTAGTTATTATGTTTGGATACAAGGCTACACATACAGTGAATGCCGGTAGGATAATTAGTAATTATGTTTGGATACAAGGCCACAAATACAGTGAATGCCGGTAGGATATTAGTAATTATGTTTGGGTATAAGGCCACAAATATACTGAATGCCGGTGGGATATTAGTAATTATGTTTATGTACAAGGACACAAATAAGGTGAATGCCGGTAGGATATTAGTAATTATGTTTGGTTACAAGCTTGCAAATAAGGTGAATGCCGGTAGGGTATTAGTAATTATGTTTGGGTTCAAGGACACAACTAAAATGAATGCCGGTAGCATATTAGTAATTATGTTTGGGTACAAGACTACAAATAAATGAGACTACGAATAAAGTGAATGCCGGTAGGGTATTAGTACTTATGCTTAGGTCACAAATATGTGAATGCCGGTAGGATATTAGTGATAATGTTCCGGTATAAGACTAAAAATATAGTGCATGCCGGTAGGATATTAGTAATGATTTCTACTCCCAGTAGATCCTGGGTCTTCATTGGCCGAGATCGGTCACGTGAAGTGAGGATAAATATTCGTCTCCCGTGTTATAGCTAAATGTATAAATATCCTTTGTTATGTATACTTTATTTTTCAAATTAAAATGTAGTTGTTGGAAATGTTATGTCGTTAGTTGTACTCTGCTCAGCATTGAGTATCTCGTATAATAAAATTCTTGAATCTTGAATATATTGCACTAATATATAGTAGCATATTAGTAACTGTGTTTGGGTACAAGATCACAAATAAAGTGAATGCCTCTAGGGTATTAGTAATTATGTTTGGCACAAGACCATAAATAGATTGAATGTCGGTAGAACATTGGTAATTATGTTTGGGTACAAAGGTCACAAATACAATGAATGCCGATAGGATATTTTGTAATTATGTCTGGTATAAGGCTAAAAATACAGTGAATGCCGGTAGGATATTAGTAGTTATGTTTGGGTACAAAGCCACGAATACAGTGAATGCCGGTAAGATATTAGTAATTATGTTTGGGTACAAAGCCACGAATACAGTGAATGCCGGTAGGATATTAGTAATTATGTTTGGGTACAAAGCCACGAATACAGTGAATGCCGGTAAGATATTAGTAATTATGTTTGGGTACAAAGCCACGAATACAGTGAATGCCGGTAGGATATTAGTAATTATGTTTGGGTACACGGCTACAAATAAATGAATGCCGGTAGGATATTAGTAATTATGTTTGGGTACAAGGTCACAAATACAGTGAATGCCGGTAGGATAATTAGTAATTATGTTTGGATACAAGGCCACAAATACAGTGAATGCCGGTAGGATATTAGTAATTATGTTTGGGTACAAGGCCACAAATACAGTGAATGCCTGTAGGATAATTAGTAATTATGTTTGGATACAAGGCCACAAATACAGTGAATGCCGGTAGGATATTAGTAATTATGTTTGGGTATAAGGCCACAAATATACTGAATGCCGGTGGGATATTAGTAATTATGTTTAGGTACAAGGACACAAATAAGGTGAATGCCGGTAGGATATTAGTAATTATGTTTGGTTACAAGCTTGCAAATAAGGTGAATGCCGGTAGGGTATTAGTAATTATGTTTGGGTTCAAGGACACAACTAAAATGAATGCCGGTAGCATATTAGTAATTATGTTTGGGTACAAGACTACAAATAAATGAGACTACGAATAGAGTGAATGCCGGTAGGGTATTAGTACTTATGCTTAGGTACAAGGCCACAAATATGTGAATGCCGGTAGGATATTAGTACGGTAATTATGTTCGGATACAAGGCTACAAATACAGTGAATGCCAGTAGGATATTAGTGATTATGTTCCGGTATAAGACTACAAATATAGTGCGTGCCGGTAGGATATTAGTAATGATTTCTACTCCCAGTAGATCCTGGGTCTTCATTGGCCGAGAGCGGTCACGTGAAGTGAGGATAAATATTCGTCTCCCGTGTTATAGCTAAATGTATAAATATCCTTTGTTATGTACACTTTATTTTTCAAATTTAAAATGTAGTTGTTGGAAATGTTACGTCGTTAGTTGTACTCTGCTCAGCATTGAGTATCTCGTATAATAAAATTCTTGAATCTTGAATGTATTGCACTGACTGATCTATAAGGCGGGGCTAGCCACCGTGTGCAGTGTAAACAAACATGGCTGCTGGAATGTTCTGGACAGTGACAGAACTGGAAATAAAGAATATGCCGGATATCAACTTCGTAAATCTGACCGATAAAATGTCCGACAGTTACTGGAAAAATCTGGAAAAATAGGTACTGTGACTGTGAGTAGAGACTAATGATTTTGAACAGCTTACCATAAAGAAATCTGGCTGACGAGTGACTCAGTCTTGGTCTTCTAAGATCAACATCTGTACAATGTGCATTATGTGGGAGTTTACCGCTGATACTCGACCACACATGAATTTAACGTGTACAATTCTAGGTTACATGAATCAAAATACTGTTAGCAGAAAGTAAACATTTTTAATACACACTGTTTAATTCAAGGTTAGACCATTTTCAGATGTTTTTGGTTAAAGGGGAATGTTATCGCCGGACCTATGTCCGACAGTTACTGGAAAAATCTGGAAAAATAGGTACTGTGACTGAGTAGAGACTAATGATTTTGAACAGCTTACCATAAAGAAATCTGGCTGACGAGTGACTCAGTAGTCTTGGTCTTCTAAGATCAACATCTGTACAATGTGCATTATGTGGGAGTTTACCGCTGATACTCGACCACACATGAATTTAACGTGTACAATTCTAGGTTACATGAATCAAAATACTGTTAGCAGAAAGTAAACATTTTTAATACACACTGTTTAATTCAAGGTTAGACCATTTTCAGATGTTTTTGGTTAAAGGGGAATGTTATCGCCGGACCTATGTCCGACAGTTACTGGAAAAATCTGGAAAAATAGGTACTGTGACTGTGAGTAGAGACTAATGATTTTGAACAGCTTACCATAAAGAAATCTGGCTGACGAGTGACTCAGTCTTGGTCTTCTAAGATCAACATCTGTACAATGTGCATTATGTGGGAGTTTACCGCTGATACTCGACCACACATGAATTTAACGTGTACAATTCTAGGTTACATGAATCAAAATACTGTTAGCAGAAAGTAAACATTTTTAATACACACTGTTTAATTCAAGGTTAGACCATTTTCAGACGTTTTTGTACTCGACTCCGGCTCGGCCGATCAGCCGAAGAGTCGGCGATCAAACTCGCTGTACGGTCTTTTGACTTATAATTTCGAGCAAAAGTCAAGATTTCTTATCATATATTTCTATGAAATATGACAAAATATACCATCCTGATTCCGAATATTTCGAAATATTTGACGCGTCTCCAGCCGTTTTCCTTCTCACTGTTTTTCGTATTTGGTTAGCAAGTTTTAGACCTAGTTTACCACGTCTCTTTCTATCCTCCCCACAGCGCATGCTCCATTTCGCAGGCTCCATTATCCATCCCTGCCCCCAATAGCGGAAGTTGACCTTTACTACGTTGCTATATGACGTACACACGGTTCAGTTTGAATCCGGCCGAACAACTCCTTCAGTTTTGCACATGAGCGAACTACTTTTCATATGTTCTGTCCAGATAAACAGGGCAAATAATCTCCAGATAATTCTTTTCAACGCTAGGTCAACATCTAGATATTATGCAGACTTGAAAAGTAATCGAAATATTCGGCAAACATCTATTTTACTATATATGATGTCAATTTCGGCGATGTGCGCGAAGGCCCCGAATCCGGTCCAAAAATCTGACTGGTCTACTATTAGACCCCCAGCGCAACAGCGAGGTTGTCTCTTTCCAGAGTTTAAAAGGCTGCTCGTAGAAATAAATTTGTTATCCAGTGTTGGGGAGTAGGATAGGCGAATTTACCGCTTGGCGGTCGTGGGGTATTTTCGCCAGAAAACAGGATAATTTCCCCTATCCCACTCCCCGACACTGGATAACTCATATATGTTTGGGTTCAAGGCTACAAATATACAGTGAATGCCGGTAGCATGTTAATGTTTGACTGCACGGATACAAATACAGTGAATGGTGGTAGAATATTAGTAATTATATTTGGGTACAAGGCTACAAAAACAATGAATACCGGTAGGATATTACATGTAGTAATTATGTTTGGGTACAAGGCTACAAAAACAGTGAATACCGGTAGGATATTATACAATTATTGCATGTTATAGAGTGGGACATCACGATTTGTCAGCTCGAGACAACATCGCGCTCGTTGTACATCACTTGTCGAGAGCTGACAAATCGTGATGTCCCACTCTATAACATGCAATAGTTGTTTTATTATACCGAATGTCATATTTGAATAAAATGGGACTTTATAATCATGTGAATGAGGATGGTACGGTGAAATAAGCATATCGTGTTCAACACTGCGCGGACCGTTGTTGATTTCAAAACGCCGTGTCAAGATCAACTGTTCGACCTCGGCTTGTTTGTCGACTCAATCGCAAAATTTGGAAGAGTAACGTTCTCGGTGATCTTACGTACCTTTTCAAAAGATGTCAAATTTATTTCGTTCAATTATCAAATCACATTCACCAATTTCTATCACCAACGGGCCGACGTATAGACATCAGGCCGACATATACACATCAATCTTCGTTTCGGGTAGTATGTTGGCGCGCGCGCTATGGGAGGCAACTCTAGCTTGGCCCGACAGATGTGATGTACAACGAGCGCGCAGCGCGAGTTGTACATCACTTGTCGAGAGCTGACAAATCGTGATGTCCCACTCGATAACATGCAATAGTTGTTTTACTATATCGAATGTCATATTTGAATAAAATGGGACTTTATAATTCTGTGAATGAGGATGGTACCAATGGATGGTAGGGTGAAATAAGCATATCGTGTTCAACACTGCGCGGCCGTTGTTGATTTCAAAAAGCCGTGTCAAGATCAATTGTTCGACCTCGGCTTGTTTGTCGACTCAATCGCATAATTTGGAAGAGTAACGTCTCAGTGATCTTACGTACCTTTTGAAAAGATGCCAAATTTATTACCGAATCACATTCATTAATTTCTATCACCAACGGGCCGACGTATACACATCAGGCCGACATACACACATCAATCTTCGTTTCGGGGAGAATGTTGGCGCGCGCACTATGGGAGGCAACTCTTAGTGCGACAGATGTCGCCGTGGAATAAATGTCATGTTCAACGCTCTGCCGGGCGCTATGGGAGGCAACTCTAGCTTGGCCCGACAGATGTGATGTACAACGAGCGCGCAGCGCGAGTTGTACATCACTTGTCGAGAGCTGACAAATCGTGATGTCCCACTCGATAACATGCAATAGTTGTTTTACTATATCGAATGTCATATTTGAATAAAATGGGACTTTATAATTCTGTGAATGAGGATGGTATCAATGGATGGTAGGGTAAAATAAGCATATCGTGTTCAACACTGCGCGGCCGTTGTTGATTTCAAAAAGCCGTGTCTAGATCAATTGTTCGACCTCGGCTTGTTTGTCGACTCAATCGCGTAATTTGGAAGAGTAACGTCTCAGTGATCTTACGTACCTTTTGAAAAGATGCCAAATTTATTACCGAATCACATTCATTAATTTCTATCACCAACGGGCCGACGTATACACATCAGGCCGACATACACACATCAATCTTCGTTTCGGGGAGAATGTTGGCGCGCGCACTATGGGAGGCAACTCTTAGTGCGACAGATGTCGCCGTGGAATAAATGTCATGTTCAACGCTCTGCCGTGGTACATGACAACGGTAAGGCAAGATATGACTGCATCATCACTGAACATCGCGATTTGTAGAATGACACGTGACAGGCTGTCAACCAATGAAAATATTACGAATTTACATGAGGTATAATAATAGTAATTATTACCAGTTACCGGGACGTTCTCTGTAGGATATCCCTAATTTCGGCGTGTCATAAAACCTCATATCAGACCGATAAAACAACATCGGCGGGCGGCGGGCCGATAATGAGCTGCAGCCGAATATCGGCCCGCTACCTGACCTTTGACACAGTGACGTAAGATCGGTGACTCGCGCTTACCATGGTGATGTAATGCTTTAGCAGACGACAACGAGAAGAGATCACTCTCTGATCTGTACGCGCGGAGTGAGTATTTCATCATACAGGATGATATCCTCGTTGTTGTTTTATTGAAGCTTGTTTTGAAACTGGTAATAATAGTAATAACATGATTTTTTTCCGCACATTATACTTTTTTATTGGCCCGACATCAGTAATTAGCAGCCCAACATAGTCATTAGCGGCCCAAGGGCCCTTCGGGCCCTTGGGCCGCTAATGACTATGTTGGGCTGCTAATGACTGATGTCGGGCCAATAAAAAAGTATAACGCCCTCAAAAATCATGTTATTGTTATATTATGTATGGGTACAAGGCTACAAATACATTGAATGCCGGTGGGATATTAGTAATTATGTTTGGGTATAGGGCCACAAATTTTAGTGAATGCCCGTAGGATATTAGTAATTACGTTTCGGTACAAGGCTACAAATACATTGAATGCCGGTTGGATATCAGTAATTATGTTTGGGTACAAGGCTACAAATACAGTGAATGCCGGTAGGATATTAGTAATTATGTTTGGGTACAAGGCTACAAAAACAATGAATGCTGGTAGAATATTGGTAATTTTGTTTGGGTATAACACCACAAATATAGCGAATGCCTGTAGGGTAGTATTAATTATTTTTCGGTTCAAGGCCACAAATAAAGTGAATGCCGGTAGCATATTATTAATTATGTTTGGGTTCAAGGCCACAAAAACAGTGAATGCCGGTAGGATATTAGTAATTATGTTTGGGTATAAGACTACAAATACAGTGAATGCCGGTAGCATATTTGTAATTATGTTTGGGTACAAGGCTACAAAAACAGTGAATGCCGGTATGATATTAGTAATTATTTATGGGTACAAGGCCAAAACAAGATGAATGCCGGTAGCATATTAGTAATTATGTTTGGGTACAAGGCTACAAAAACAGTGAATTCCGGTAGGATATTAGTAATTATGTTTGGGTATAAGACTACAAATACAGTGAATGCCGGTAGGATATTAGTAATTATGTTTGGGTATAAGACTACAAATACAGTGAATGCCGGTAGCATATTAGTAATTATGTTTGGGTACAAGCCTACAAATACTGTGAATTCCGGTAGGATATCAGTAATTATTTTTGGGTACAAGGCCATACATAAAGTGAATGTCGGTAGGATATCACTAATTATGTTTGCGTACAAGACCGCACATACAGTGAATTCCGGTAGGATATCACTAATTATTTTTGGGTACAAGGCCACAAATAAAGTGAATGCCGGTAGGATATTAGTAAGTCTTACTGAGAATGTAACCAGTTGTGATACCATTGGTTGGGATTCCGCCGTGGTAGAGGCCATCGATTCCCTGCAAGTGTGTGGTGACGTCACAAGTCAGGTGAACACGAGCTGGACTCAGTCAGGTGTCATGCAGTGCATGCTGGTGCAGAAAAGAAGTTTGAGTCGCGTAGTGCAATGTTTGAGTATGTCGCTGTGGAGGTCACGGGGTACTTGCAAGTGTTCGGACTACGTCATAGATAAAATGAGCATGCCATCGGCTGCACAATCGGGGCCACGGAATGCATGTGGGTATTAAAAAAGGGAAGTTCCTAAAACTTTCCCAGACGTGGTGTGCATGATGTGTTAATTGTCTTACCTGAGTTCCCTAAAACTGTCTCAGGGCTTTTAGTCCATGAGCCAGACCAGATATCGGTACCACCTGGGGTGGCAAATTCTCATTATGTTGTTTTGAAAGTCCTATATCCATAGATGCAAAAAAACTTTGAAAGCAAGCCGGGACTCACAGCTTAGTGGTAGTAATCACCTCTTAAAGACGGACACCCGAGTCCAATCTGAGTGACCAGATTTGGGGGTAGGGGAAATATAAAGTCGAATAACTTTGCAAGTCATGGTGATATAATGACATTTGGCCACTCGAAATGTTGGTAATCTGATCCTCTATATGTTGGTATCTGTTATATGCTAATATGTCAATTATGTAGGTCACCAGAGGTCAAAAGGTCACGAAATCTGACCCCTCTCTAAAACGTGACCACCTGTAGGAAAACTCGCTGCAGATACCATACCAATGGAACTTTCTCAACCTAAATGGGTTCAAATGGAAGCCAAGAAGTACCCTATTCTATTAAAAGTCTAAACAAGTGGAGTTTATTATTATTTAGACTGTGGCACAGAACTGTTTTTGACGCAATTTCAAAAATGGTCTTTTTATTGCGCTAAAACAGGCAAAATTGTATGAAGTTGGACAGCTTGAAATTAGTTGCATATTTTGACACATAACTACTCCAAATGCCAATGGCCATGTCTTAGGTCTATTCAGGGATTAGTTAAGCTACATTTTGAGGTAATTAGGTCACCAGAGGTCAAGGTCAAAGATTGTCAATTATTAATTTTTCTACATTTTTACTTGGGACTTTCATATTACAGTTAGCGCTGCAGCATGGGTCCCAAAACGGGATTACTTTCCGAGTAATCCAAACCAGCATTCTACCAAAGGTCATCATATATCAAACTGATCGTTATGGTGCCAGGAGTAAGGAAATGCATGATGCCAAGGTTGAATACAATTATAAACCAAGTTGTGACCTATTTTCCAGGGGTGTGGGGTGGGGAGATATCAACCGTTCTTGAATGTAACTGTACTATAAATTTTGGCTGCTAATAACCTACTCTGTTGTTATGATTTTTGTGCTGCAGGTTAGAGAAGCATACCCAATATATGTTTATAAGCTTCCCCAGAATGGCTGACCACCCTCCAAGAAGAGCGGGTGACGTTAGGTATTGCGGAGTCTGTTCGGAAAAGTTTTTTACACAATAAGGAATGGACCTACTTCCATCGGAAAAGTGTACATTATGATGAGGAAGAGTACTGATTCGCAATGCTATGTATACCTATTTGCCATACAGATGCTCATCCGCCATGTCGTACATTCCTCATCAGCTTCTTGCCATTCCTCTTGTTTATTAGAGGAATTAACGTTAGTATCAGAATGGCGGAATTAAGTGTTGCTGCCCCTACCAAGAAGGCCAGATTGGACATTTTTGACGTAGAATCCAGCATATTTTGTTCTGCGTCTTTCTCAAGGAAGAATCCACCTGTCCTTCCTGACACGACGAAGCTGTAATCGTTATTTTCAGCCTGCAACCAACGCCAGGATGAAACTGGACAAGTCCTACTCGAGAATAAAACAGACATCCTCGATGGAGTGAAAACATTTAGATATCACAGAGATTGTAGGTCGACATATTGCATTCGGCACAACATACAGAGATTAATTAAGTAGAGGGACAGTGGCAGCAATAGCAGTTCATTGGCTGCTTCTACCAACAGTAATCCAGGAGATGACACTGCTGTTATCGGAAGATCACAATTGTCGAAATCTGCATTTGACTGGAAAAGCAATTGCTTTATTTGCGGCATGCGCTGTTTTTCTTCTCACAGATATTCAGCAAGCAATGCTAACTGGTCCCTGGTGGCAACAGTCGTAGACGACACGTGTGATAATATCTACACAAAGGCTGTAGATGCTGCAGAAAAGCAATGAGACTTTGAAATGCTTTAACGCCTTCGTGGTGCTGGACCAGATCTAGTAGCTGCAGATGCCAGGTATCACTGGAAAAAGAACTGTCTTCCAAAATATATCATGGCAGGTAAATTCGAGTAGGAAAATTCGGAAAGTGCTCACATCACTATTATCAGACAGGTGAAGGAAGAATTCTATCAGTTATGGTTGAGAAGGAGGTGTATCTTTTGAAAACACTGCACAATCGTTACCAGGAGCTTGCCGTCGGAACAGACGTTAAGAATGCTTCGTCATACACTTCTCTGAAGTTAAAACACCAGCTACTTCAAGAATGGCCAGAACTCTCTTTCATACCACAGCCAGGATTGTCGGATTTAGTATGTTCAATTTTAGGTCAGTAATTTGATAATCCTAGCTGTGGTATGAAAGAGAGTTCTGGCCATTCTTGAATTAGCTGGTGTTTTAACTTCTGAGAAGTGTATGCCGAAGCATTCTTAACGTCTGTTCCGACGGCAAGCTCCTGGTAACAAAAGATACACCCCCTTCTCAACCATAACTGGTTGGTAGAATTCTTCTTTCTCCTGTCTGATAATAGCGATGTGAGCACTTTCCGTTTTTTCCGACTCGAATTTACCTGCCATGATATATTTTGGAAGACAGTTCTTTTTCCGGTGATACCTGGCATCTGCAGCTACTAGATCTTGTCCAGCACCACGAAGACGTTGAAGCATTTTAAAGTCTCATTGCTTTTCTGCAGCATCTACAACCTTTGTGTAGATATTATCACACGTGTCGTCTACGATTGTTACCACCAGCGACCAGTTAGCATTGCTTGCTGAATATCTGTGAGAATAAAAGCAGCGCATGCCGCAAATAAAGCAATTGCATTTCCAGTCAAATGCAGATTTCACAATGCAGATTTCGACAATTGTGATCTTCTGGATAACAGCAGTGGTATCTCCTGGATTACTGTTGGTAGAAGCAGCCGATGAACTACTGCTTCCACTGTCCCTCTGCTTAATTATCCCCCCCCCCCCCCCGTTTCCAGAGCATAACTTGACAACCGCTACTTGGATTCCTCTCAAATTTGGTTCTCAGCTACCACACCATGAGACCTCGCTTGAGATTGCGTTTGGTGCATGTGCCTCTACAGGTGGCACCACCTGGGGTAAAAACTTTCTTGTCGGTCCGTAACATTTCATTTCTGGATGATCAGCTAGTTGGATTCTTCTCAAATTTTGTATGTAGTTATCATACCATGAGACCTTGCTTGGGATTGCATTTGACGCGTGTGCATCTACAGGTGGCGCCACCTATGGGCAGAATTTTCTCAGTTGGTTCGTAACATTTCGTGTCCAGAGCATAACATGCGTAGACAATCCGTTGACCACAGTCGTGACCGAGTGAGGTCCTCATGGTCAACTATTTACATACCGTGCCGCCACCAAATGCAATCTAAATGAACTTACCCGTAAACTACTAGAACATGTATACTTATATTCCACTACAAATGTTTTTCAATTTCTATCAAATGTTCATCCGGGGGGTATCTTGTAAGCATGCTTACTGATCATTTCCACCGCCACCCGATGCAATCTCATTCAACTTACTCGTGAAACGTTAACCACCAAAATGTATCGATACTTTACGGGGGGTGGGGTATCTTGTAAGCAGCCTTACTGATCATTTTGATCAAATGTGTGCATACCTCAGACTATGCTCTAGTTAATCTCTGTATGTGGTGCCGAATGCAATATGTCGACCTACAATCTCTGTGATATCTAAATGTTTTCATTCCATCGAGGATGTCTGTTTTATTCTCGAGTAGGACTTGTCCAGTTTCATCCTAGTGTTGGTTGCAGACTGAAAATAACGATTACAGCTTCGTCGTGTCAGGAAGGACAGGTGGATTCTTCCTTGAGAAAGACGCAGAACAAAATAGGCTGGATTCTACGTCAAAAATGTCCAATCTGGCCTTCTTGGTAGGGGCAGCAACACTGAATTCCGCCATTCTGATACTAACGTTAATTCCTCTAATAAACAAGAGAAATGACAAGAAGCTGATGAGGAATGTACGACATGGCGGATGGGCATCTGTATGGCAAATAGGTATACATACCATTGAGAATCAGTATTCTTCCTCATCATAATGTACACTTTTCCGATGAAAGTAGGTCCATTCCTTATTGTGTAAAAAACATTGCCGAACAGATCCCCCCCCCCTCTCCCGCAATGCCTTTTTCTAACGTCACCCGCTCTTCTTGGAGGGTGGTCAGCCATTCTGGGGAAGTTTATAAACATATATTGGGTATGCTTCTCTAACCTGCAGCACAAAAATCATAACAACAGAGTAGGTTATCAGGAGCCAAAATTTATAGTACAGTTACATTCAAGAACGGTTGATATCCCCCCTGGAGAATAGGTCACAACTTGGTTTGTAATTGTATTCAAGCATGGCATCATGCATTTCCTTAATCCTGGTACCATAACGATCAGTTTGTTATATGATGACCTTTGGTAAAATGCCGGTTTGGGTTACTCGGAAAATAATTCAGTTTTGGGACCTATGCTGCAGCGCTAATTGTAATATGAAAGTCCCAAGTAAAAATGTAGAAAATTAATAATTGTCAATCTTTGACCTTGACCTCTGGTAACCTAATTACCTCGACATGTAGCTTAACTAATCCCTGAATAGACCTAAGACATGGCCATTAGCATTTGGAGTAGTTACTTGTCAAAATATGCAACTAATTTCAAGCTGTCCGAATTCATACAATTATGCCTGTTTTTAGCGCAATAAAAAGACCATTTTTGAAATTGCGTCAAAAACAGTTCTGTGCCACAGTCTAAATAATAATAAACTCCACTTGTTTAGACTTATTATAGACTTGGGTACTTCTTGGCTTCCATTTGAACCCATTTAGGTTAAGAAAGTCCCATTGGTACGGTGTCTCAGCGAGTTTTCCTACAGGTGGTCACGTTTTAGACAGGCATCAGATTTCGTGACCTTTTGACCTCTGGTGACCTGCATAATTGACAAATTAGCATACCAACATATAGATGATCAGATTACCAACATTTCGAGGGGCCAAATGTCATTATATCACAATTACTTGCAAAGTTATGCAACTTTATATTTCCCCTACCCCAAAATCTGGTCCCTCAGATTGGACTCGGGTGTCCGTCTTTAAGAGGTGATTACTACTACTAATCTGTGAGTCCCGGCTTGCTTTCAAAGTTTGTTTTTTTTGCATCTACGGATATAGGGCTTTCAAAAAATCATAATGAGAATTTGCCACCCCAGGTGGTACCAATTGATGAAATTTTGGGGTCTGGCTCATGGACTATTTGGTGCAACAATGGGAGTAGAAATTTTAATCCAGGCAAGTGGTACTTTTGTCCGCACAGGACGTTCAGGGGGTTTCTGACGCCCCTGTTTTGAATATCGTTGCAATGGTGTGCTCAACACCGTCTGAAAGGATGGGTAAATGTTCGCCTTTCCTACAATGATAGCCAGAGCTGTTCTGAGTTGTTTTGTGTTACCCTAAAGGCCTTAGACTTATATTCTTACCATTATATCGTCCAGATCTACTCGCTGCAGAAATGTTTGTTCGTTTTTCGGATCACGATTGTTCTTGTCCGAGAAGGCTTCTCCACAATACAATATACCGTTTCACATTATGTCGTTCCATTACCGTCAATTGTAACGTGACTTATCTAAATATGTCAATGAGTCTTTTGAAATGATTTATAATGATGTCGGCCTGCATACAGTTATCAATAAGTTATAGCGTAAAAGGTCTGTACGTTTGCTTAGATTAGATCATTGTTATCTGGATATGGGAGACGGATATAGACATCCTACCAAAGTCGATCTCTTTTAAAATGCTAATGCAGCGAAATTTTTATTAAATAATTTGATTCTCTATTCTTTCATGATTAATTTGCTATATCCATGAGGAAAATCGGACAAGGAGAAGTTCTTATTTCAATTGGAAAAGGGCGTGCAATTGTGCTCTTAAAAGTGCGACCGTTTTCATTGGCTTTGTTTACAAAATTATATATGCATGAATATGACAGATTGTCAGCATGAGTCTTGGCTCAGCATGGCGGACAGTGTTGGAAGGAGGCAAGCCCGTCCTCGTGGCCAATATACTGGTTTGTTTAATAAAAATTTTGAATTTAATGTTCATCGGGAAATTGACAAGGGGAACTGTTTATTATTAGACATACGTGTCAATGAATATAGACGGACCATTATCAATTTGTATGGACCTAATGAAGATACATGAAGCCCGCGACCGAGCGAAGCCTATACCGTGTGCAACCAGGCTAAATTGAGAAAGGACTTCAAATTCCACTGAGCAGTTCCATTATTATTACGCATTCTGGTCAAATTAATTACCTAGAATCTGGAGTCCATATAAATGTGTTTTGTACGATATTTATAAAATTTATCTGCCAGTGTCCGTATTTTGTTTGCCTGCATGAGTGCATAGGCTGTACGGTATATCACTTTTCATTTTACGGAATGATTTCCAACTTCAAGAAAATACGAAGATCGATCTTCCTTATCCCCAGTTTCCTTCTTCCTATCACAATCAACTTCATATTAGATGCAAAAAGCATAATATTATATGCTCTAAATTGGAATGAAATTCACAACTATGTATCACGACGTCTGAAGTGCCTTCTCCGAGGTCCGCGTGCTGCCAAAGCAAAAACAACAGCAGTGAAGTCAATTCCGGTTTTCTCGTGCAAAAGGTGAAGGCTTTATGCAAGAATTTCTTTCATTCACTCTAGATCTATATTCTATTGCGTTCCACAATATGATCTGTTATGAAAGCAAATGTAAATTGTTGATTTAAGCTTGGGCGGTAACGGTATGAGAAAAGAAAAAGTTATTCAAAATTGTTGAATAATATTTTTTTATCAGAATTTATATTTTTCTTATATATTTTTCTGTGCTATCTGTAAAATTGTCGTGCACCCTTCTCGTTTATTATCACATCAGACAATTTTTTAGTATTTTGTAAATATTTCGGAATAATGGTGAACAAATTTCATGTTTATTTGTTCATTTCAGATACTCCCGAGAGACTCGTTTTTCAATGTTGTCTTTGTCATGTTTGTTATTTAAATTGAGTTTTGTTGTTGTTTGAATCTTCTTTAGTTGAAATGTTAGTTTTCTCGGTATGTAAATTCCAATCTAATATTTTAGTATTTCTGAAATTATGTTAGTGCTTGGCATAGAGAAAGCTCTGTGCTCACGAATCTTTTCACTTGACCGGTTGTCGCCATGATCGTGTATTCAACGTGCAGTTGCTCAGACGATACAAACTTTGGAGATTTTTAAAATAATTTCTAATGCCAGGGGAATATTTTTGATGACAAATAATTGCACAGACAGTGTTTGGAATATATTGTGAGTTTCGACAGCTAATGTGTTATATTAACGGAAAAATCAACCCCGTTCCCTCGTATGTGAAACAGACAATAAACTGCATGCATTCGTTACTGCCCACGAACAAAGGTAAGTAATAAATAAATCATGGCCGACTGGATTCTTTCTTTCATTCCTGGCACGTTACCATACGAAGACAGCGATGAATATTGAGAGCATTTAGTCAACAACAATGTGAATTAAGTCTATGGAGATTGGCCTTCGCCATATGCTTCGCGTATCGCTGGCTTGCTCGTCGACCGGCATGTCATACTTATGACGTCACACACACGAAAACATGGCGACCGTAAATGTCGCACTTTATCCACCAACCCCCTTGTGTTTCGCAGCAAAATATAATATCTTCCTGTTTAAAACTCTCTGTGGGAATTTTATAAACTTAAACCAGAAATCCCAGACCGCCAAATTTCATGATAAAAATGAAATTGACAATTTCGCTGCATTAGCACTTTAAGATGTGGGAGCAGATTCTGTGTTTACCAGGGTGTATAGATGTACGGAAGTTCTCGTGAATTACCGGTATATAGGCCTATATTTGGAAAGATATGGACGGATGTAATTAATAATTTTTACGTGTTGGATCGAAAGAGTTTATGCGAATACACTGAAGCAACTTTTGTAAAAACGGTCTACTTTTAACGATTTCCACACCTTGAGACGTGTACACGAGCCCCAGGTTGGACACGTGCACACCTTAGAGACGTACACACCTATGCTCTGCATCATTTGTGTTAAATGATGTCATTTTCATCTGACGAAGATACAGCTCACCAATCTCCAATGTACGAGCTGTCACAGCGAAACAGTTCACCAATTACCAATATACGAGTTGTCAGAGCACTTCCATCATAGCTCTCTAGATTTGTATCTAATTACAAGCGTCTAGTCCGTCATTCATAATCCAGCCGTCGTCCATTAGAGAATATCCGCGTCCATAATCCAAAGACCTATTCCATTTCCATATAACAGTATTAGCACCAAATTCAAAAAGACAAAAGTATACATAAACATAGGCTTGTTTCCTGCAAGAGAGAAGCGGTCAACAGTTTTCAATGATGCCGGCAAGACATCATGATGTTCCAAAAATATCAAATCCGTATCGCTGATCAGTATTCTTAATCCATAATATTCGTTATAGAGTCGTCATCTAAAAATGATGTATCCTCAGTCACGCTTTGATTGTGACTGTTCATATGAGTACCATGAGGATCTTGAAGTACATGGGCTCATACGGCCCCTAGCCCCGGGTTAAGCGGAATTAGACACAAGTTACGAAACGTAGCGCCATAGATCTTGCACGCTACGTTCGTATTTTGCTATCAGCATGCGATATGTATCGCCAAATTTGAGAAACTTTGAGTGGAGGCGCTTGGTGGAATAGCCCTGTTTTATAAGTTTCTGCAACAGTATTTTGTGACGTTGATTAAAATCATCACATTTAACACAGGATCTAGCAAATGCTACTAAGCGAGATATGTATACGCCATATGCAGGTCCCACTGGAATATTACTATCCAGAAAGGGATAGTTTACGATGTCGAAATTGTAATCATCTCTTTTGTCATAAAGTCGACGAGAGAGAATGCCCGCTTCATTTTTATAGAGGTAGAGATCTAAATAAGATGTGCCTGTAGGGCTATCTGTAGTTTCCTTCAAATCCAGTGAAGGTGGATATATATCCTTCACTGCGTCATTTGTTAGCGATTATCCGCCAGCGAGAAGATCGTCTATATAGCGTTTGGTGAATGAGAAGGAACGGGCTTTGAATGGATCGGTTTTTGAAAGCGCCTGCATATAGTCATATTCATAAGAGAACAGATACAGGTCAGCCAACAGGGGTGCACAATTAGTACCCATTGGAATACCTATATGCTGCTGATATATTATGTTGCCAAATTTCACATAGATATTTTTAATGAGAAATTCAAGCAACTCTATAAACAATGAAATATCCCATGAATGATATCTCTTGTATGTAGTCGAGCTAAAGAATGCTTTATGGCTTCCGACATTAATATATCTACGATCACTTTTCTTGAACACAGATACTATTAATGAACTTATACGGTCAATAAGGTCCTGATGAGGGATTGTAGTATAGAGAGTCGAGAAATCCCATGTGGATACATGTCTGTACGGTATGTGACCTTAGCATCAAGTTCTTCCGTAAGACATTTTGAGTTTTTCAATATCCACATACATTCAACGCCAGAGTTCTTGAAAATAGTGGCGCAATACCTTTCCCAAAATGCTTTTACCTCCTGAAGGCCCTCGTCAATAGGGTTGAAAGAAGCTTGGTGGTGCAGCTTCTAGAACCAGCTATGAATCTAGCTTTGTATGGTGATTTATGCATTTTGGGAGTCCAGCATATTTTTGGTATGTCGTTATGATTGGTTGGAAGACAAATACCTCTTTCCCTGAGAAACTTTTTGTGATTATTAAATAAATCTTCCAGAGTAAATGCAGTTTGGGAGTAAGTAGACGTATTTGATGAAGATATGTCTACACTCAATTCTTTAATCAGCACCTGGTAATAGTAATATTTACATATGAATATTATATTATTCGGAGCTTTGTCTGCTGGGACTATGACGAATTTACTCTGGAACTTCTTGCGAATTGAGGTTTCTCAGTACTTGTTTTGCTAGGGGAAGAGAACTTCTGTCAATATGGCGGATTGTTTCAACGACCCTGCTCTTGGTGAGGTCCAGCCAATCAGCGAGTACTGTAGGTTCAACTTTTTCTCGCTTAGACCAATCAGTAACGTACTGTTCTAATGCAGACAGGACTATCTTCTGGTCCGCCTTCAGATTTATTCTTCTTGGCTCTCTATATTTAGGTCCTTTCATCAGGAGTAATTTCAGATCCTTATCACTCACCACATCAAGGTTACCAGTCACAATATGTTTGCATGGTGTATAGATAAAGTTCGACAATTCACAATCACAACTATAGCCTCCTGACGTGTATAAGTCCCAGTCAAACTCCTTGACAGCATTGGAGTAATTGAATATTTTGGTGGCTATAGATTTAGTATACTTATATGAAATGCAAGGAGGTTCTGTGAACTTGAAATAGTTTGGTACATACCGCTTATGCCGGTGCTAGGGGCCGTGTGGTCATATCACCCAAGTTGCCACATGAACAGGTACAATAAAAGCGTACCTGAGATACAACACATATCACGAATCGTTAGATTCTTGGTATGTGTTTTAGAATAGATTAACCGGAAGACTATACTGTGAAGTCATGTGGCTCTGCCAGTATGTCGGTACCTCTACCCACTTCCCTTATATGTGTTGTAATCAGAAACGTGCACACTACTGAGACGTACACACCTAATTACAAGCGTCTAGTCCGTCATTCATAATTCAGCCGTCGTCCATTAGAGAATATCCGCGTCCATAATCCAAAGACCTATTCCATATTCCATACAACAGCGCCAGCACCAAATTCAAAAGACAATCATAGTATACATAAACATAGGCTTGTTTCCTGCAAGAGAGAAGCGGTCAACAGTTTTCAATGATGCCGGCAAGACATCATGATGTTCCAAAAATATCAAATCCGTATCGCTGATCAGTATGCTTAATCCATAATATTCGTTGTGAAGTCGTCATCTAAAGAATGATGTATCTCAGTCACGCTTTGATTGTGACTGTTCATATGAGTACTATGAGGATCTTAAAGTACATGGGTTCATACGGCCCCTAGCCCCGGGTTAAGCGGAATTAGACACAAGTTACGAAACGTAGCGCCATAGATCTTGCACGCTACGTTCGTATTTGTTATCAGCATGCGATATGTATCGCCAAATTTGAGAAACTTTGAGTGGAGGCGTTTGGTGGAATAGCCCTGTTTTATAAGTTTCTGTAACAATCTTTTGTGACGTTGATTAAAATCGTCACATTTAACACAGGATCTAGCAAATGCTACCAAGCGAGATATGTATACGCCATATGCAGGTCCCACTGGAATATTACTGTCCAGAAAGGGATAGTTTACGATGTCGAAATTGTAATCATCTCTTTTGTCATAAAGTCGACGAGAGAGAATGCCCGCTTCATTTTTATAGAGATAGAAATCTAAATAAGATGTGCCTGTAGGGCTATCTGTAGTTTCCTTCAAATCCAGTGAAGGTGGATATATATCCCTTCACTGCGTCATTTATATAGTGATTATCCACAGCGAGAAGATCGTCTATATAGCGTTTGGTGAATGAGAAGGAACGGGCTTTGAGTGGATCGGTTTTTGAAAGCGCCAGCATATAGTCATATATTCATAAGATAATGATACAGGTCAGCCAACAGGGGTGCACAATTAGCACCCATTGAATACTCTATATGCCTGCTGATATATTGTGTTGCCACCCTCACATAGATATTTTTAATGAGAAAATTCAAGCAACTCTATAAACAAAGAAACATCCATGAATGATATCTCTTGTATGTAGTCGAGCTAAAGAATGCTTTATGGCTTCCGACATTAATATATCTACGATCAGTTTTCTTGAACACAGATACTATTAATGAACTTAAGACGGTCAATAAGGTCCTGATGAGGGATTGTAGTATAAAGAGTCGAGAAATCCCATGTGGATACATGTCTGTACGGTATGTGACCTTTAGCATCAAGTTCTTCCGTAAGACATTTTGAGTTTTTCAATATCCACATACATTCAACGCCAGAGTTCTTAGAAATAGTGGCGCAATACCTTTCCCAAAATGCTTTTACCTCCTGAAGGGCCCTCGTCAATAGGGTTGAAAGAAGCTTGGTGGTGCAGCTTCTAGAACCAGCTATGAATCTAGCTTTGTATGGTGATTTATGCATTTTGGGAGTCCAGTATATTTTTGGTATGTCGTTATGATTGGTTGGAAGACAAATACCTCTTTCCCTGAGAAACTTTTTGTGATTGTTAAATAAATCTTCCAGAGTAAATGCAGTTTGGGAGTAAGTAGACGTATTTGATGAAGATATGTCTACACTCAATTCTTTAACCAGCACCTGGTAATAGTAATATTTACATATGAATATTATATTATTCGGAGCTTTGTCTGCTGGGACTATGACGAATTTACTCTGGAGATTTGCTAGAACTTCTTGCGAATTGAGGTTTCTCAGTACTTGTTTTGCTTGGGGAAGAGTACTTCTGTCAATATGGCGGATAATGTATACCGATGCATGTATATGGTGACAGACTGGATAATGTATACCGATGTATGTATATGGTGACAGACTGGATAATGTATACCGATGTATGTATATGGTGACAGACTGGATAATGTATACCGATGTATGTATATGGTGACAGACTGGATAATGTATACCGATGTATGTATATGGTGACAGACTGGATAATGTATACCGATGTGTGTATATGGTGACAGACTGGATAATGTATACCGATGTATGTATATGGTGACAGACTGGATAATGTATACCGATGTATGTATATGGTGACAGACTGGATAATGTATACCGATGTATGTATATGGTGACAGACTGGATAATGTATACCGATGTATGTATATGGTGACAGACTGGATAATGTACATGTATATGGCGGATTTCATTATAATGGGGACCAATGGCTGTGCTTTTTTTAAACAACTCAACGATTGAAGAAACTTCAAGAATAAAGCCGAGTGTATGTCAAAAGTTAGTGTATGGTTAGTAGATATAGTACATATAATAACACTGAGATATGTGACCAACTTAAGAATATAATGGAAATTTGTAATCATAACTCTGAACACATTGGATTGAGGGATACTAATGATTCTCAGTTTATTATATTCCCATTTGGTGATTTGGGGCAGGCTCAGCTGGCAGAAATGTTTACAATATCTGAAAAATGCTGCCACCATCTGATAACACTTGCACTTGTCGAAGTAGTGTTGACTCTCAGAGAAGTGACGAAACATTATGCAAGGCAGCCTCACTCTCTGTGCACGCTTGTCAGCAAGGCCATCTGGGGGTGGCTCGGACGTTTATTAAGCGTAAGTGCTCAGAGACTATCAGCCGGCTTGTCAGATGTTCAATTTTGATTGATTTGGGGCGTAAATGTCCGGGTTTGCCCGGAGCAAATGCCCGTGTAGCAAAAATAAAGCGGTAAACATTCCTATCAAGACCAACCTACCCCTGAAAATGATGAAAAGTTGCTTCTGTAATCTGTAAACCAGGGTTGGTGAGAGGGGAATGGATGGAGGGAAATTCTGAATAATGCAGGCACAAGAATAAACTGTATGTCTTTACACTAGCTAACTCGCCAAGAAAGTGAGGATTTCCCATGAGAAAGCTAACATAAAT
This sequence comes from Hanleya hanleyi, assembly GCA_036873755.1. Taxonomy (NCBI): domain Eukaryota; kingdom Metazoa; phylum Mollusca; class Polyplacophora; order Lepidopleurida; family Hanleyidae; genus Hanleya; species Hanleya hanleyi. The sequence continues at coordinate 116,161 of JAVTVY010034092.1, forward strand.
GGGAGAGACCGGGAGATGAAGAAATTGAGAAGGTTGATTTGGTCAGTCTTAATGAGGCTTTATTGCCTGGAGGCAGCTATAAAACTGGAAGACTGCAGGAAGTTGAGAAGGGTGACATGGTCAGTCTTAATGAAGATTTATTGCTTGGATGCAGCCATAAAGGCTGGGGGGCTGCCCAAGTTAGTTTACAAACTACATCAAATTAAACATTTGTTTCTAATGAAATTTTTAAAACCTGTGTTTTAGGACAGACAAAAGTCCCACCAGTTTTGGAGGGTGAATTAGGTACGCATGGAACAAAAGAAAACAATATTGTTTTTTGCACTGAGGTATCTCATATTAAAGCTACAGTGTTGAATTTTGATCTTAAGTAGACCAATGGTAATCATAATTTGCAGCAAAGCCAGAAGATTAAAATGTCTGGTTACAAACTAATATCACTTGTGTCTGTCCACATTTGATGTAACATTAGCAACATCAAAATGTGTTGTAAAACAGAACCATAATATGATTGAATGATTTTGTGATAAAATTGTCCACTGTTGTGGCCAATTTTATGTCTGTATGGACATAAAATATTTTGAATTTCATCTGAAATCAGCATCCAGAATGTTGCTAATGTTTCGCCTTGCAAAATGTCTGTCCTACTTTGTGTAACATTAGCAACATCACAATTATTCTCCAGTTTAAATATCAGAACCTTTAGAGGGCCTTTTATCCCCATTCTTGGTGTCAAATATTACAGTTCAAATTCTAAAACAACTGTGAGCATTGGAAATTTCAACTGAAGCCTCAAGAATCTGTTTGTCTCTTGGTCATTTCCAGCGTGACAGACGGGACAGAAGATAGCCACCCTGTAATGTTAACACAACTCTCTACCAAACTAAAGTTAACAAAAATCTAAGCAAAAACTTATCAGTGGTTAGTGAACTAGTTGTACTTGAACTTGAGATAGAAACATTGAAATAGGTATTATTAATATTTTTTTTTTCAACTGGAATTGACAAATGTGACAGACGGGACAAGCAGGGACCACGCATTTGAAAGAAGGAATAGACAAGATAGATTTCTATCTCCTTCTCAAATGAAAATCAACTTTTAATGTAAATCAAATGTTAGTGGACTAATCAAGTAATCAGAGTTAGGGTTAACAGTTTTTCTATGAAGAAGATTAATTATGGATTTTTGCCACTTAGTGACGTGACAGACGGGACAACTTATCGTGACAGACGGGACATTATCTCATGCCCTATAAATGATCTTCCTGTTTCCAGACTTTTTTCAATCATGTAGATCAATGCTACAATTAAGATGTTCATTGTGCACTGGTGTGCCTCACATTGTTTGGTTTTAGGTCATATTTTCACAAAATCCACTGTTTTCAGTTAAGTGTCCCGTCTGTCACATATCCCGTCTGTCACAATTTAATGTATTTACACATTTGTATGTATTTTGTATTGCAAACTTAATTTTTCAAGGCATATAGGTTTGTGCATTCATCAGAATGTTCACTGCATCTAGATTACTAAACATTGTTTGGTTTGGGGCCATATGAACGCAAAACTCAATAATCTATGGCTGCTTTTTGAAGCGTTTTGTGACAGACGGGGCAAAAAAGGAGTTGAAATTTATATCAGCGTATTTGCCCAAGAATGAAACAATTAATTGCATCTGGTTGAGAGATGTTACAGTAGATAAATAATAATGTTACAGGCTTCTTTCTTTCTTAAAATTTATTGTACTCAAGAAAAACCTAAAAAATCATCCGTTTTTGTGACAGACGGGACAGCTACACCACGCAGTAAAATTTTTCAATTATTTTGAAAATAATTACTTGAATTGTAAAATGGTATTCACTGTGGAACTTAGACATGATGGTGTATTCAAAAAACAAAGGAACATTTTGTTGAGTTAAGTTTCTATATCTGGAGGAAAATCATGAATTTGGCATACATTTTAGTAAAAAATGTTTCAGAATTTTATCCATATTCAGATTAGATTACAAAAACTAGGCAGTTACCCAGATGACCACTTTATCTCACTACCCAGAAACTTGGCGATGCGTAACATGTATGGTGACAGACTGGATAATGTATACCGATGCATGTATATGGTGACAGACTGGATAATGTATACCGATTCATGTATATGGTGACAGACTGGATAATATATACCGATGCATGTATATGGTGACAGACTGGATAATGTATACCGATGTATGTATATGGTGACAGACTGGATAATGTATACCGATGCATGCATATGGTGACAGACTGGATAATGTATACCGATGCATGTATATGGTGACAGACTGGATAATGTATACGATGCATGCATATGGTGACAGACTGGATAAAATGCATATGCATTATCTGTATATGGTGACAGACTGGATAATGTATACCGATGTATGTATATGGTGACAGACTGGATAATGTATGCAGTAACATGTATATGGTGACAGACTGGATAATGTATACCGATGCATGTATATGGTGACAGACTGGATAATGTATATCGATGTATGTATATGGTGACAGACTGGATAATGTATACCGATGTATGTATATGGTGACAGACTGGATAATGTATACCGATGTATGTATATGGTGACAGACTGGATAATGTATACCGATGTATGTATGTGGTGACAGACTGGATAATGTATACCGATGTATGTATGTGGTGACAGACTGGATAATGTATACCGATGTATGTATGTGGTGACAGACTGGATAATATATACCGATGTATGTATGTGGTGACAGACTGGATAATGTATACCGATGTATGTATGTGGTGACAGACTGGATAATGTATACCGATGCATGTATGTGGTGACAGACTGGATAATGTATACCGATGCATGTATGTGGTGACAGACTGGATAATGTATACCGATGTATGTATATGGTGACAGACTGCATAATGTATACCGATGCATGTATATGGTGACAGACTGGATAATGTATACCGATGCATGTATATGGTGACAGACTGGATAATGTATACCGATGTATGTATATGGTGACAGACTGGATAATGTATACCGATGTATGTATATGGTGACAGACTGGATAATGTATACCGATGTATGTATATGGTGACAGACTGGATAATGTATACCGATGCATGTATATGGTGACAGACTGGATAATGTATACCGATGTATGTATATGGTGACAGGCTGGATAATGTATACCGATGTATGTATATGGTGACAGACTGGATAATGTATACCGTCATCATATATGGGCGTTTGGATAATGTACATGCGTGTATGTATATGGTGACAGACTGGATAATGTATACCGATGTATGTATATGGTGACAGACTGGATAATGTATACCGATGTATGTATATGGTGACAGACTGGATAATGTATACCGATGCATGTACATGTATATGGTGACAGACTGGATAATGTATACCGATGTATGTATATGGTGACAGACTGGATAATGTATACCGATGCATGTATGTGGTGACAGACTGGATAATGTATACCGATGTATGTATATGGTGACAGACTGGATAATGTATACCGATGTATGTATATGGTGACAGACTGGATAATGTATACCAATTCATGTATATGGTGACAGACTGGATAATGTATACCGATTCATGTATATGGTGACAGACAGGATAATGTATACCGATGCATGTATATGGTGACAGACTGGATAATGTATACCGATTCATGTATATGGTGACAGACTGGATAATGTATACCGATGCATGTATATGGTGACAGATTGGATAATGTATACCGATGTATGTATGTGGTGACAGACTGGATAATGTATACCGATGCATGTATGTGGTGACAGACTGGATAATATATACCGATGCATGTATGTGGTGACAGACTGGATAATGTATACCGATGTATGTATATGGTGACAGACTGGATAATGTATACCGATGCATGTATATAGTGACACTGGATAATGTATACCGATGCATGTATATGGTGACAGACTGGATAATGTATACCGATGTATGTATATGGTGACAGACTGGATAATGTATACCGATGTATGTATATGGTGACAGACTGGATAATGTATACCGATGCATGTATATGGTGACAGACTGGATAATGTATACTGATGTATGTATATGGTGACAGACTGGATAATGTATACCGATTCATGTATATGGTGACAGACTGGATAATGTATACCGATTCATGTATATGGTGACAGACTGGATAATGTATACCGATGCATGTATATGGTGACAGACTGGATAATGTATACCGATGTATGTATATGGTGACAGACTGGATAATGTATACCGATGCATGCATATGGTGACAGACTGGATAATGTATACCGATGCATGCATATGGTGACAGACTGGATAATGTATACCGATGCATGTATATGGTGACAGACTGGATAATGTATACCGATGCATGCATATGGTGACAGACTGGATAATGTATACCGATGCATGTACATGGTGACAGACTGGATAATGTATACCGGGATGTATGTATATGGTGACAGACTGGATAATGTATACCTGATGCATGTATATGGTGACAGACTGGATAATGTATACCATGTATGTATATGGTGACAGACTGGATAATGTATACCGATGTATGTATATGGTGACAGACTGGATAATGTATACCGATGCATGTATATGGTGGCAGACTGATAATGTATACCGATGTATGTATATGGTGACAGACTGGATAATGTATACCGATGTATGTATATGGTGACAGACTGGATAATGTATAACTGATGTATGTATATGGTGACAGATTGGATAATGTATACCGATGTATGTATGTGGTGACAGACTGGATAATGTATACCGATGCATGTATGTGGTGACAGACTGGATAATATATACCGATGCATGTATGTGGTGACAGACTGGATAATGTATACCGATGTATGTATATGGTGACAGACTGGATAATGTATACCGATGCATGTATATGGTGACAGACTGGATAATGTATACCGATGTATGTATATGGTGACAGACTGGATAATGTATACCGATGCATGTACATGTATATGGTGACAGACTGGATAATGTATACCGATGCATGTATATGGTGACAGACTGGATAATGTATACCGATGCATGTATATGGTGACAGACTGGATAATGTATACCGATGCATGTATATGGTGACAGACTGGATAATGTATACCGATGCATGTATATGGTGACAGACTGGATAATGTATACCGATGCATGTATATGGTGACAGACTGGATAATGCATGTATATGGTGACAGACTGGATAATGTATACCGATGCATGTATATGGTGACAGACTGGATAATGTATACCGATGTATGTATATGGTGACAGACTGGATAATGTATACCGATGTATGTATATGGTGACAGACTGGATAATGTATACCGATGTATGTATATGGTGACAGACTGGATAATGTATACCGATGTATATATATGGTGACAGACTGGATAATGTATACCGATGTATGTATATGATGACAGACTGGATAATGTATACCGATGTATGTATATGGTGACAGACTGGATAATGTATACCGATGTATGTATATGGTGACAGACTGGATAATGTATACCGATGCATGTATATGGTGACAGACTGGATAATGTATACCGATGCATGCATATGGTGACAGACTGGATAATGTATACCGATGCATGTACATGTATATGGTGACAGACTGGATAATGTATACCGATGTATGTATATGGTGACAGACTGGATAATGTATACCGATGTATGTATATGGTGACAGACTGGATAATGTATACTGATGTATGTATATGGTGACAGACTGGATAATGTATACCGATGTATGTATATGGTGACAGACTGGATAATGTATACCGATGTATGCATATGGTGACAGACTGGATAATGTATACCGATTCATGTATATGGTGACAGACTGGATAATGTATACCGATTCATGTATATGGTGACAGACTGGATAATGTATACCGATTCATGTATATGGTGACAGACAGGATAATGTATACCGATGCATGTATATGGTGACAGACTGGATAATGTATACCGATGTATGTATATGGTGACAGACTGGATAATGTATACCGATGTATGCATATGGTGACAGACTGGATAATGTATACCGATGCAGTATATGGTGACAGATCTGGATAATGTATACCGGATGCATGTATATGGTGACAGACTGGATAATGTATACCGATGCATGTATATGGTGACAGACTGGATAATGTATACCGATGTATGTATATGGTGACAGACTGGATAATGTATACCGATGTATGTATATGGTGACAGACTGGATAATGTATACCGATGTATGTATATGGTGACAGACTGGATAATGTATAACGATGTATGTATATGGTGACAGACTGGATAATGTATGCCGATGTATGTATATGGTGACAGACTGGATAATGTATACCGATGTATGTATATGGTGACAGACTGGATAATGTATACCGATGCATGTATATGGTGACAGACTGGATAATGTATACCGATGTATGTATATGGTGACAGACTGGATAATGTATGCCGATGTATGTATATGGTGACAGACTGGATAATGTATACCGATGTATGTATATGGTGACAGACTGGATAATGTATACCGATGTATGTATATGGTGACAGACTGGATAATGTATACCGATGTATGTATATGGTGACAGACTGGATAATGTATACCGATGCATGTATGTGGTGACAGACTGGATAATGTATACCGATGTATGTATGTGGTGACAGACTGGATAATGTATACCGATGTATGTATGTGGTGACAGACTGGATAATGTATACCGATGTATGTATGTGGTGACAGACTGGATAATGTATACCGATGTATGTATGTGGTGACAGACTGGATAATGTATACCGATGCATGTATGTGGTGACAGACTGGATAATGTATACCGATGCATGTATGTGGTGACAGACTGGATAATGTATACCGATGCATGTATGTGGTGACAGACTGGATAATGTATACCGATGTATGTATATGGTGACAGACTGGATAATGTATACCGATGCATGTATATGGTGACAGACTGGATAATGTATACCGATGCATGTATATGGTGACAGACTGGATAATGTTTACCGATGTATGTATATGGTGACAGACTGGATAATGTATACCGATGTATGTATATGGTGACAGACTGGATAATGTATACCAATTCATGTATATGGTGACAGACTGGATAATGTATACCGATTTATGTATATGGTGACAGACTGGATAATGTATACCGATGCATGTATATGGTGACAGACTGGATAATGTATACCGATGTATGTATATGGTGACAGACTGGATAATGTATACCGATGTATGTATGGTGACAGACTGGATAATGTATACCGATGTATGTATATGGTGACAGACTGGATAATGTATACCGATGTATGTATATGGTGACAGACTGGATAATGTATACCGATGTATGCATATGGTGACAGACTGGATAATGTATACCGATGTATGTATATGGTGACAGACTGGATAATGTATACCGATGTATGTATATGGTGACAGACTGGATAATGTATACCAATTCATGTATATGGTGACAGACTGGATAATGTATACCGATTCATGTATATGGTGACAGACAGGATAATGTATACCGATGCATGTATATGGTGACAGACTGGATAATGTATACCGATGCATGTATATGGTGACAGACTGGATAATGTATACCGATGCATGTATATGGTGACAGACTGGATAATGTATGCCGATGCATGTATATGGTGACAGACTGGATAATGTATACCGATGCATGTATATGGTGACAGACTGGATAATGTATACCGATGCATGTATATGGTGACAGACTGGATAGTGTATACCGATGCATGTATATGGTGACAGACTGGATAATGTATACCGATGTTTGTATATGGTGACAGACTGGATAATGTATACCGATGTATGTATATGGTGACAGACTGGATAATGTATACCGATGTATGTATATGGTGACAGACTGGATAATGTATACCGATGTATGTATATGGTGACAGACTGGATAATGTATACCGATGTATGTATATGGTGACAGACCGGATAATGTATACCGATGTATGTATATGGTGACAGACTGGATAATGTATACCGATGTATGTATATGGGGACAGACTGGATAATGTATACCGATGTATGTATATGGTGACAGACTGGATAATGTATACCGATGTATGTATATGGTGACAGACTGGATAATGTATACCGATGTATGTATATGGTGACAGACTGGATAATGTATACCACGATGTATAAGCAGACAGACTGGATAATGTATACCGATGTATGTATATGAGACAGATCCTAGATACTGTATACCGATGTATGTTGGCGAGACAGACTGATACGTATAATCGATGCATGTATAGAGCAGACAGACTGGATACGTATAATGATGTATGTATATGGTGACTGGATAATGTATAACGATGTATGTATATGTATGACAGGCTGGATAATGTATGTAACGATGTATATATGGAGATCGTATATGGTGACAGACTGGATAATGTATACCGATGCATGTATATGGTGACAGACTGGATAATGTATACCGATGTATGTATATGGTGACAGACTGGATAATGTATACCGATGTATGTATATGGTGACAGACTGGATAATGTATACCGATGTATGTATATGGTGACAGACTGGATAATGTATAACGATGTATGTATATGGTGACAGACTGGATAATGTATGCCGATGTATGTATATGGTGACAGACTGGATAATGTATACCGATGTATGTATATGGTGACAGACTGGATAATGTATACCGATGCATGTATATGGTGACAGGCTGGATAATGTATACCGATGTATGTATATGGTGACAGACTGGATAATGTATACCGATGTATGTATATGGTGACAGACTGGATAATGTATACCGATATATGTATATGGTGACAGACTGGATAATGTATACCGATGTATGTATATGGTGACAGACTGGATAATGTATACCGATGTATGTATATGGTGACAGACTGGATAATGTATACCGATGCATGTATATGGTGACAGACTGGATAATGTATACCGATGCGTGTATATGGTGACAGACTGGATAATGTATACCGATGTATGTATATGGTGACAGACTGGATAATGTATACCGATGTATGTATATGGTGACAGACTGGATAATGTATACCGATGTATGTATATGGTGACAGACCTGATAATTTATACCGATGTATGTATATGGTGACAGACCGGATAATGTATACCGATGTATGTATATGGTGACAGACTGGATAATGTATACCGATGTATGTATATGGTGACAGACTGGATAATGTATACCAATGCATGTATATGGTGACAGACTGGATAATGTATACCGATTCATGTATATGGTGACAGACAGGATAATGTATACCGATGCATGTATATGGTGACAGACTGGATAATGTATACCGATGTATGTATATGGTAACAGACTGGATAATGTATACCGATGTATGTATATGGGGACAGACTGGATAATGTATACCGATGCATGTATATGGTGACAGACTGGATAATGTATACCGATGTATGTATGTGGTGACAGACTGGATAATGTATACCGATGTATGTATGTGGTGACAGACTGGATAATGTATACCGATGTATGTATGTGGTGACAGACTGGATAATGTATACCGATGTATGTATGTGGTGACAGACTGGATAATGTATACCGATGCATGTATGTGGTGACAGACTGGATAATGTATACCGATGCATGTATGTGGTGACAGACTGGATAATGTATACCGATGCATGTATGTGGTGACAGACTGGATAATGTATACCGATGCATGTATGTGGTGACAGACTGGATAATGTATACCGATGCATGTATGTGGTGACAGACTGGATAATGTATACCGATGTATGTATATGGTGACAGACTGGATAATGTATACCGATGCATGTATATGGTGACAGACTGGATAATGTATACCGATGCATGTATATGGTGACAGACTGGATAATGTATACCGATGTATGTATATGGTGACAGACTGGATAATGTATACCGATGCATGTACATGTATATGGTGACAGACATGGATAATGTATACCGATGCATGTATATGGTGACAGACTGGATAATGTATACCGATGCATGTATATGGTGACAGACTGGATAATGTATACCGATGCATGTATATGGTGACAGACTGGATAATGTATACCGATGCATGTATATGGTGACAGACTGGATAATGTATACCGATATATGTATATGGTGACAGACTGGATAATGTATACCGATGTATGTATATGGTGACAGACTGGATAATGTATACCGATGTATGTATATGGTGACAGACTGGATAATGTATACCGATGTATGTATATGGTGACAGACCTGATAATGTATACCGATGTATGTATATGGTGACAGACTGGATAATGTATACCGATGTATGTATATGGTGACAGACTGGATAATGTATACCGATGTATGTATATGGTGACAGACTGGATAATGTATACCGATGTATGTATATGGTGACAGACTGGATAATGTATACCGATGTATGTATATGGTGACAGACTGGATAATGTATACCGATGTATGTATATGGTGACAGACTGGATAATGTATACCGATGTATGTATATGGTGACAGACTGGATAATGTATACCGATGTATGTATATGGTGACAGACTGGATAATGTATACCGATGTATGTATATGGTGACAGACTGGATAATGTACATGTATATGGCGGATTTCATTATAATGGGGACCAATGGCTGTGCTTTTTTTAAACAACTCAACGATTGAAGAAACTTCAAGAATAAAGCCGAGTGTTTGTCAAAAGTTAGTGTATGGTTAGTAGATATAGTACATATAATAACACTGAGATATGTGACCAACTTAAGAATATAATGGAAATGAAATTTTTAAAACCTGTGTTTTAGGACAGACAAAAGTCCCACCAGTTTTGGAGGGTGAATTAGGTACGCATGGAACAAAAGAAAACAATATTGTTTTTGCACTGAGGTATCTCATATTAAAGCTACAGTGTTGAATTTTGATCTTAAGTAGACCAATTGTAATCATAATTTGCAGCAAAGCCAGAAGATTAAAATGTCTGGTTACAAACTAATATCACTTGTGTCTGTCCACATTTGATGTAACATTAGCAACATCAAAATGTGTTGTAAAACAGAACCATAATATGATTGAATGATTTTGTGATAAAATTGTCCACTGTTGTGGCCAATTTTATGTCTGTATGGACATAAAATATTTTGAATTTCATCTGAAATCAGCATCCAGAATGTTGCTAATGTTTCGCCTTGCAAAATGTCTGTCCTACTTTGTGTAACATTAGCAACATCACAATTATTCTCCAGTTTAAATATCAGAACCTTTAGAGGGCCTTTTATCCCCATTCTTGGTGTCAAATATTACAGTTCAAATTCTAAAACAACTGTGAGCATTGGAAATTTCAACTGAAGCCTCAAGAATCTGTTTGTCTCTTGGTCATTTCCAGCGTGACAGACGGGACAGAAGATAGCCACCCTGTAATGTTAACACAACTCTCTACCAAACTAAAGTTAACAAAAATCTAAGCAAAAACTTATCAGTGGTTAGTGAACTAGTTGTACTTGAACTTGAGATAGAAACATTGAAATAGGTATTATTAATATTTTTTTTCAACTGGAATTGACAAATGTGACAGACGGGACAAGCAGGGACCACGCATTTGAAAGAAGGAATAGACAAGATAGATTTCTATCTCCTTCTCAAATGAAAATCAACTTTTAATGTAAATCAAATGTTAGTGGACTAATCAAGTAATCAGAGTTAGGGTTAACAGTTTTTCTATGAAGAAGATTAATTATGGATTTTTGCCACTTAGTGACGTGACAGACGGGACAACTTATCGTGACAGACGGGACATTATCTCATGCCCTATAAATGATCTTCCTGTTTCCAGACTTTTTTCAATCATGTAGATCAATGCTACAATTAAGATGTTCATTGTGCACTGGTGTGCCTCACATTGTTTGGTTTTAGGTCATATTTTCACAAAATCCACTGTTTTCAGTTAAGTGTCCCGTCTGTCACATGTCCCGTCTGTCACAATTTAATGTATTTACACATTTGTATGTATTTTGTATTGCAAACTTAATTTTTCAAGGCATATAGGTTTGTGCATTCATCAGAATGTTCACTGCATCTAGATTACTAAACATTGTTTGGTTTGGGGCCATATGAACGCAAAACTCAATAATCTATGGCTGCTTTTTGAAGCGTTTTGTGACAGACGGGACAAAAAAGGAGTTGAAATTTATATCAGCGTATTTGCCCAAGAATGAAACAATTAATTGCATCTGGTTGAGAGATGTTACAGTAGATAAATAATAATGTTACAGGCTTCTTTCTTTCTTAAAATTTATTGTACTCAAGAAAAACCTAAAAAATCATCCGTTTTTGTGACATGACCTACACCACGCAGTAAAATTTTTCTACTTTAATTGTAAAATGGTATTCACTGTGGAACTTAGACATGATGGTGTATTCAAAAAACAAAGGAACATTTTGTTGAGTTAAGTTTCTATATCTGGAGGAAAATCATGAATTTGGCATACATTTTAGTAAAAAATGTTTCAGAATTTTATCCATATTCAAGTCCAGATTTTCAAAAACCTGACAGTTGCAGATGACAAAAAACATACTTTCTTGAAACTTGAAACCGATGCATGTATATGGTGACAGACTGGATAATGTATACCGATTCATGTATATGGTGACAGACTGGATAATGTATACCGATGTATGTATATGGTGACAGACTGGATAATGTATACCGATGTATGTATATGATGACAGACTGGATAATGTATACCGATGCATGTATATGGTGACAGACTGGATAATGTATACCGATGTATGTATATGGTGACAGACTGGATAATGTATACCGATGCATGTATATGGTGACAGACTGGATAATATATACCGATGCATGTATATGGTGACAGACTGGATAATGTATACCGATGTATGTATATGGTGACAGACTGGATAATGTATACCGATGCATGCATATGGTGACAGACTGGATAATGTATACCGATGCATGTATATGGTGACAGACTGGATAATGTATACCGAGGCATGCATATGGTGACAGACTGGATAATGTATACCGATGCATGTATATGGTGACAGACTGGATAATGTATACCGATGTATGTATATGGTGACAGACTAGATAATGTATACCGATGTATGTATATGGTGACAGACTGGATAATGTATACCGATGTATGTATATGGTGACAGACTGGATAATGTATACCGATGCATGTATATGTATATGGTGACAGACTGGATAATGTATACCGATGTATGTATATGGTGACAGACTGGATAATGTATACCGATGTATGTATATGGTGACAGACTGGATAATGTATATGGATGTATGTATGTGGTGACAGACTGGATAATGTATACCGATGTATGTATGTGGTGACAGACTGGATAATGTATACCGATGTATGTATGTGGTGACAGACTGGATAATGTATACCGATGTATGTATGTGGTGACAGACTGGATAATGTATACCGATGTATGTATGTGGTGACAGACTGGATAATGTATGCGTGTCTGTATGTATGTGGTGACAGACTGGATAATGTATACCGGTATGTATGGTGACAGACTGGATAATGTACACCGATGTATGTAGTGAGCAGACTGGAGGATAATGTATACCGATGCATGTATGTGGTGACAGACTGGATAATGTATACCGATACGTATGTGAGCAGACTGGATAATGTATACCGATGCATGTATGTGGTGACAGACTGGATATTGCGATGCATGTATGTGGTGACAGACTGGATAATGTATACCGATGCATGTATGTGACGGAAGCTGGATAATGTATACCGATGCATGTATGTGGTGACAGACTGGATAATGTATACCGATGCATGTATGTAAGTGACAGACTGGATAATGTATACCGATGCATGTATATGGTGACAGACTGGATAATGTATACCGATACGTTATATGGTGACAGACTGGATAATGTATGCCGATGCATGTATATGGTGACAGACTGGATAATGTATACCGATATGCATCTTTCCTCATGGTAGACAGACTGGATAATGTATACCGATATGTATATGGTGACAGACTGGATAATGTATACCGATGCATGTATATGGTGACAGACTGGATAATGTATACCGATGTATGTATATGGTGACAGACTGGATAATGTATACCGATGCATATATATGGTGACAGACTGGATAATGTATACCGATGTATGTATATGGTGACAGACTGGATAATGTATACCGATGCATGTATATGGTGACACACTGGATAATGTATACCGATGCATGTATATGGTGACAGACTGGATAATGTATACCGATGTATGTATATGGTGACAGACTGGATAATGTATACCGATGTATGTATATGGTGACAGACTGGATAATGTATACCGATGTATGTATATGGTGACAGACTGGATAATGTATACCGATATATGTATATGGTGACAGACTGGATAATGTATACCGATGTATGTATATGGTGACAGACTGGATAATGTATACCGATGTATGTATAACTGGATAATGTATACCGATGTATGTATATGGTGACAGACTGGATAATGTATACCGATGTATGTATATGGTGACAGACTGGATAATGTATACCGATGTATGTATATGGTGACAGACTGGATAATGTATACCGATGTATGTATATGGTGACAGACTGGATAATGTATACCGATGTATGTATATGGTGACAGACTGGATAATGTATACCGATATGTATATGGTGACAGACTGGATAATGTATACCGATATGTATGCATATATAGTGACAGACTGGATAATGTATACCACGATGTATGTATATGGTGACAGACTGGATAATGTATACGTCTTATGTATATGGTGACAGACTGGATAATGTATACCGATGTATGTATATAGTGACAGACTGGATAATGTATACCGATGTATGTATAACTGGATAATACATAACACACCGATGTATGTATATGGTGACAGACTGGATAATGTATACCGATGTATGTATATGGTGACAGACTGGATAATGTATACTCGATGTATGTATATGGTGACAGACTGGATAATGTATACCGATGTATGTATATGGTGACACACTGGATAATGTATACCGATGTATGTATATGGTGACAGACTGGATAATGTATACCAATTCATGTATATGGTGACAGACTGGATAATGTATACCGATTTATGTATATGGTGACAGACAGGATAATGTATACCGATGCATGTATATGGTGACAGACTGGATAATGTATACCGATGCATGTATATGGTGACAGACTGGATAATGTATACCGATGCATGTATATGGTGACAGACTGGATAATGTATACCGATGTATGTATATGGTGACAGACTGGATAATGTATACCGATGTATGTATATGGTGACAGACTGGATAATGTATACCGATGTATGTATATGGTGACACACTGGATAATGTATACCGATGTATGTATATGGTGACAGACTGGATAATGTATACCGATGTATGTATATGGTGGCAGACTGGATAATGTATACCGATGTATGTATATGGAGACAGACTGGATAATGTATACCGATGTATGTATATGGTGACAGACTGGATAATGTATACCGATGTATGTATATGGTGACAGACTGGATAATGTATACCGATGTATGTATAACTGGATAATGTATACCGATGTATGTATATGGTGACAGACTGGATAATGTATACCGATGTATGTATATGGTGACAGACTGGATAATGTATACCGATGTATGTATATGGTGACAGACTGGATAATGTATACCGATGTATGTAAAATATGGTGACAGACTGGATAATGTATACCGATGTATGTATATGGTGACAGACTGGATAATGTATACCGATGTATGTATATGGTGACAGACTGGATAATGTATACCGATGTATGTATATGGTGACAGACTGGATAATGTATACCGATGTATGTATATGGTGACAGATTGGATAATGTATACCGATGTATGCATATGGTGACAGACTGGATAATGTATACCGATGCATGCATATGGTGACAGACTGGATAATGTATACCGATGCATGCATATGGTGACAGACTGGATAATGTATACCGATGTATGTATATGGTGACAGACTGGATAATGTATGCCGATGTATGTATATGGTGACAGACTGGATAATGTATACCGATGTATGTATATGGTGACAGACTGGATAATGTATACCGATGCATGTATATGGTGACAGACTGGATAATGTATACTGATGTATGTATATGGTGACAGACTGGATAATGTATACCGATGCATGTATATGGTGACAGACTGGATAATGTATACCGATGTATGTATATGGTGACAGACTGGATAATGTATACCGATGTATGTATGGTGACAGACTGGATAATGTATACCGATGTATGTATATGGTGACAGACTGGATAATGTATACCGATGTATGTATATGGTGACAGACTGGATAATGTATACCGATGTATGTATATGGTGACAGACTGGATAATGTATACCGATGTATGTATAACTGGATAATGTATACCGATGTATGTATATGGTGACAGACTGGATAATGTATACCGATGTATGTATATGGTGACAGACTGGATAATGTATACCGATGTATGTATATGGTGACAGACTGAATAATGTATACCGATGTATGTAAAATATATGGTGACAGACTGGATAATGTATACCGATGTATGTATGGTGACGAACTGGATAATGTATACCGATGTATGTATATGGTGACAGACTGGATAATGTATACCGATATGTATATGGTGACAGACTGGATAATATACCGATGTATGTATATGGTGACAGACTGGATAATGTATACCGATGTATGTATATGGTGACAGACTGGATAATGTATACCGATGCATGTATATGGTGACAGACTGGATAATGTATACCGATGCATGTATATGGTGACAGACTGGATAATGTATACCGATGCATGTATATGGTGACAGACTGGATTGTATACCGATGTATGTATATGGTGACAGACTGGATAATGTATACCGATGTATGTATATGGTGACAGACTGGATAATGTATGCCGATGCATGTATATGGTGACAGACTGGATAATGTATACCGATGCATGTATATGGTGACAGACTGGATAATGTATACCGATGTATGTATATGGTGACAGACTGGATAATGTATACCGATGTATGTATATGGTGACAGACTGGATAATGTATACCGATGCATGTATATGGTGACAGACTGGATAATGTATACCGATGCATGTGTATGGTGACAGACTGGATAATGTATACCGATGTATGTATATGGTGACAGACTGGATAATGTATACCGATTCATGTATATGGTGACAGACAGGATAATGTATACCGATGCATGTATATGGTGACAGACTGGATAATGTATACCGATGTATGTATATGGTAACAGACTGGATAATGTATACCGATGTATGTATATGGGGACAGACTGGATAATGTATACCGATGCATGTATATGGTGACAGACTGGATAATGTATACCGATGTATGTATATGGTGACAGACTGGATAATGTATACCGATGTATGTATATGGTGACAGACTGGATAATGTATACCGATGTATGTATATGGTGACAGACTGGATAATGTATACCGATGTATGTATATGTGACAGACTGGATAATGTATACCGATGTATGTATATGGTGACAGACTGGATAATGTATCCGAATCTTATGTATATGGTGACGAACTGGATAATGTATACCGATAACATGTATATGGTGACGAACTGGATAATGTATACGGAAATGTATGTATATGGTGACAACAGACTGGATAATGTATACCGATTCATGTATATGGTGACGAACTGGATGTCTTATACCGATGCATGTATATGGTGACAAACTGGATAATGTATACCGATTCATGTATATGGTGACAGACTGGATGTAATATACCGATGCACGTAATACCTGAGCTTTTGACAGACATGGATAATGTATACCGATGCATGTATATGGTGACAGACTGGATAATGTATACCGATGCATGTATATGGTGACAGACTGGATAATGTATACCGATGCATGTATATGGTGACAGACTGGATAATGTATACCGATGCATGCATATGGTGACAGACTGGATAATGTATACCGATGCATGTACATGTATATGGTGACAGACTGGATAATGTATACCGATGCATGCATATGGTGACAGACTGGATAATGTATACCGATGCATGTATATGGTGACAGACTGGATAATGTATACCGATGTATGTATATGGTGACAGACTGGATAATGTATACCGATGCATGCATATGGTGACAGACTGGATAATGTATACCGATGCATGTATATGGTGACAGACTGGATAATGTATACCGATGCATGCATATGGTGACAGACTGGATAATGTATACCGATGCATGTATATGGTGACAGACTGGATAATGTATACCGATGTATGTATATGGTGACAGACTGGATAATGTATACCGATGCATGTATATGGTGACAGATTGGATAATGTATACCGATGTATGTATATGGTGACAGACTGGATAATGTATACCGATGCATGTATATGGTGACAGACTGGATAATGTATACCGATGCATGTATATGGTGACAGACTGGATAATGTATACCGATGTATGTATATGGTGACAGACTGGATAATGTATACCGATGCATGTATATGGTGACAGACCGGATAATGTATACCGATGTATGTATATGGTGACAGACTGGATAATGTATACCGATGTATGTATATGGTGACAGACTGGATAATGTACATGTATATGGCGGATTTCATTATAATGGGGACCAATGGCTGTGCTTTTTTTAAACAACTCAACGATTGAAGAAACTTCAAGAATAAAGCCGAGTGTATGTCAAAAGTTAGTGTGTGGTTAGTAGATATAGTACATATAATAACACTGAGATATGTGACCAACTTAAGAATATAATGGAAATGAAATTTTTAAAACCTGTGTTTTAGGACAGACAAAAGTCCCACCAGTTTTGGAGGGTGAATTAGGTACGCATGGAACAAAAGAAAACAATATTGTTTTTTGCACTGAGGTATCTCATATTAAAGCTACAGTGTTGAACTTTGATCTTAAGTAGACCAATGGTAATCATAATTTGCAGCAAAGCCAGAAGATTAAAATGTCTGGTTACAAACTAATATCACTTGTGTCTGTCCACATTTGATGTAACATTAGCAACATCAAAATGTGTTGTAAAACAGAACCATAATATGATTGAATGATTTTGTGATAAAATTGTCCACTGTTGTGGCCAATTTTATGTCTGTATGGACATAAAATATTTTGAATTTCATCTGAAATCAGCATCCAGAATGTTGCTAATGTTTCGCCTTGCAAAATGTCTGTCCTACTTTGTGTAACATTAGCAACATCACAATTATTCTCCAGTTTAAATATCAGAACCTTGAGGGCCTTTTATCCCCATTCTTGGTGTCAAATATTACAGTTCAACTTCTAAAACAACTGTGAGCATTGGAAATTTCAACTGAAGCCTCAAGAATCTGTTTGTCTCTTGGTCATTTCCAGCGTGACAGACGGGACAGAAGATAGCCACCCTGTAATGTTAACACAACTCTCTACCAAACTAAAGTTAACAAAAATCTAAGCAAAAACTTATCAGTGGTTAGTGAACTAGTTGTACTTGAACTTGAGATAGAAACATTGAAATAGGTATTATTAATATTTTTTTTCCAACTGGAATTGACAAATGTGACAGACGGGACAAGCAGGGACCACGCATTTGAAAGAAGGAATAGACAAGATAGATTTCTATCTCCTTCTCAAATGAAAATCAACTTTTAATGTAAATCAAATGTTAGTGGACTAATCAAGTAATCAGAGTTAGGGTTAACAGTTTTTCTATGAAGAAGATTAATTATGGATTTTTGCCACTTAGTGACGTGACAGACGGGACAACTTATCGTGACAGACAGGACATTATCTCATGCCCTATAAATTATCTTCCTGTTTCCAGACTTTTTTTAATCATGTAGATCAATGCTACAATTAAGATGTTCATTGTGCACTAGTTTACTTCACATTGTTTGGTTTTAGGTCATATTTTCACAAAATCCACTATTATCAGTTCAGTGTCCCGTCTTGTCACATGTCCCGTCTGTCACAATTTAATGTATTTACACATTTGTATGTATTTTGTATTGCAAACTTAATTTTTCAAGGCATATAGGTTTGTGCATTCATCAGAATGTTCATTGCATCTAGATTACTAAACATTGTTTGGTTTGGGGCCATATGAACGCAAAGCTCAATAATCTATGGCTGCTTTTTGAAGCATTTTGTGACAGACGGGACAAAAAAGGAGTTGAAATTTATATCAGCGTATTTGACCAAGAATGAAACAATTAATTGCATCTGGTTGAGAGATGTTACAGTAGATAAATAATAATGTTACAGGCTTCTTTCTTTCTTAAAATTTATTGTACTCAAGAAAAACCTAAAAAATCATCCGTTTTGTGACAGACGGGACACCTACACCACGCAGTAAAATTTTTCAATTATTTTGAAAATAATTACTTTAATTGTAAAATGGTATTCACTGTGGAACTTAGACATGATGGTGTATTCAAAAAACAAAGGAACATTTTGTTGAGTTAAGTTTCTATATCTGGAGGAAAATCATGAATTTGGCATACATTTTAGTAAAAAATGTTTCAGAATTTTATCCATATTCAAGTGCAGATTTTCAAAAACCTGACAGTTGCAGATGACAAAAAACATACTTTCTTGAAACTTGAAACCGATGCATGTATATGGTGACAGACTGGATAATGTATACCGATTCATGTATATGGTGACAGACTGGATAATGTATACCAATGCATGTATATGGTGACAGACTGGATAATGTATACCGATTCATGTATATGGTGACGGACTGGATAATGTATACCGATGCATGTATATGGTGACAGACTGGATAATGTATACCGATGTATGTATATGGTGACAGACTGGATAATGTATACCGATGCATGCATATGGTGACAGACTGGATAATGTATACCGATGTATGTATATGGTGACAGACTGGATAATGTATACCGATGCATGCATATGGTGACAGACTGGATAATGTATACCGATGCATGTATATGGTGACAAGACCAAAAAAGGATAATGTATACCACGTCTTATGTATATATGGCGCGTTTGAACTAGATGATAATGTATATACCAAATATCTTATATAAGTGCAGACTGGATAATGTATACCGATGTATATGTATATGGTGACAGACTGGATAATGTATACCGATGTATGTATATGGTGACAGACTGGATAATGTATACCGATGTATGTATATGGTGACAGACTGGATAATGTATACCGATGTATGTATATGGTGACAGACTGGATAATGTATACCGATGTATGTATATGGTGACAGACTGGATAATGTATACCGATTCATGTATATGGTGACAGACTGGATAATGTATACCGATTCATGTATATGGTGACAGACTGGATAATGTATACCGATTCATGTATATGGTGACAGACAGGATAATGTATACCGATGCATGTATATGGTGACAGACTGGATAATGTATACCGATGTATGTATATGGTGACAGACTGGATAATGTATACCGATGTATGTATATGGTGACAGACTGGATAATGTATGCCGATGTATGTATATGGTGACAGACTGGATAATGTATGCCGATGTATGTATATGGTGACAGACTGGATAATGTATACCGATGTATGTATATGGTGACAGACTGGATAATGTATACCGATGTATGTATATGGTGACAGACTGGATAATGTATACCGATGTATGTATATGGTGACAGACTTGATAATGTATACCGATGTATGTATATGGTGACAGACTGGATAATGTATACCGATGCATGTATGTGGTGACAGACTGGATAATGTATACCGATGCATGTATGTGGTGACAGACTGGATAATGTATACCGATGCATGTATGTGGTGACAGACTGGATAATGTATACCGATGCATGTATGTGGTGACAGACTGGATAATGTATACCGATGCATGTATGTGGCGACAGACTGGATAATGTATACCGATGCATGTATGTGGTGACAGACTGGATAATGTATACCGATGTATGTATATGGTGACAGACTGGATAATGTATACCGATGTATGTATATGGTGACAGACTGGATAATGTATACCGATGCATGTATATGGTGACAGACTGGATAATGTATACCGATGTGTGTATATGGTGACAGACTGGATAATGTATACCGATGTATGTATATGGTGACAGACTGGATAATGTATACCGATGCATGTATATGGTGACAGACTGGATAATGTATACTGATGTATGTATATGGTGACAGACTGGATAATGTATACCGATGCATGTATATGGTGACAGACTGGATAATGTATACCGATGCATGTATATGGTGACAGACTGGATAATGTTTACCGATGTATGTATATGGTGACAGACTGGATAATGTATACCGATGTATGTATATGGTGACAGACTGGATAATGTATACCGATGCATGTATATGGTGACAGACTGGATAATGTATACCGATGCATGTATATGGTGACAGACTGGATAATGTATACCGATGCATGTATATGGTGACAGGCTGGATAATGTATACCGATGTATGTATATGGTGACAGACTGGATAATGTATACCGATGTATGTATATGGTGACAGACTGGATAATGTATACCGATGTATGTATATGGTGACAGACTGGATAATGTATACCGATGTATGTATATGGTGACCGACTGGATAATGTATACCGATGTATGTATATGGTGACAGACTGGATAATGTA
>JAVTVY010034093.1:0-13850 GCA_036873755.1 Hanleya hanleyi
ATCTCAGTCACGTTTTGATTGTGGCTGTTCATATGAGTACCATGAGGATCTTGAAGTACATGGGTTCATACGGCCCCTAGCCCCGGGTTAAGCGGAATTAGACACAAGTTACGAAACGTAACGCCATAGATATTGTACGCTACGTTCGTATTTTGCTATCAGCGTACGATATGTATCGCCAAATTTGAGAAACATTGACTGGAGGCGTTTGGAGGAATAGCCCGGTTTTATAAGTTTCTGCAACAATGTTTTGTGACGTTGATTGAAATCGTCACAATTAACACAGGATCTAGCAAATGGTACTAGGCGAGATATGTATACGCCATATGCAGGTCCCACTGGAATATTACTGTCCAGAAAGGGATAGTTTACGATGCCGAAATTGTAATCATCTCTTTTGTCATAAAGTCGACGAGAGAGAATGCCCGCTTCATTTTCATAGAGATATAGATCTAAATATGATGTGCCTGTAGGGCTATCTGTAGTTTCCTTCAAATCCAGTGAAGGTGGATATATATCCTTCATTGCGTCATTTATATGATTATAAAGCGATTATCCACAGCGAGAAGATCGTCTATATAGCGTCAATGCTTGAATCTATAGACAGAGCCTATACACATAGGTATAGACAGCAGAATTATGTTGATAGCTTTACCACAGGCAGAGCAATGGCTATTCTTGTACTTCGCAATTTTCCTAAATCTTGATTATATATGCTATCTTAAACTGTGGAAAAAATATTGTTCCACTCCAAAGACTTTAGAAGACTTTTGATATATCATCAAGGGTAGCAACCTGAACACATTCCAACAGGTTTCGTTTCTGTTGCAATTAGTGGTGGGTTTGGCGAGAATTTAGCTGTATTGACTGGACTAATTGTATTTCAAGCCCCTACAATGTTCAAAGAACTTATAAATAGACAAGAGAAGTCACTGACCTCTAAACCATTTGAATTTCGAAATATGCCATAGAAGAGCTGACCTATAGATTGGGCCAACACAACTAACATATTAGGAGGAATGAAATCGCTAATCGGCATGTAGGTTCTGATTAGTTCATCTCTCCTTTGTAGGTGAAATTTACCACTCGGATTTCGATCACTGAAGGTGGTCAGATATATCAAGGCTGGTTCGAAATGGGAACGTAGAAATTGGTTCGATAAAATGATGATGCTTATTGTGAAATCTCGGCAAACAGGTCGCACAAATTTTATTCGTTTTCATGAAGGTTTTTCTTCCTCCAGACCCATAAAAGACAAATGTAAATTTGGATAAACATGGTTGTCAAGGTTGGGCGATTCCAGGTTCATTGGGAAAATCCGATACGTTAATCAGTGACTGTCATCGACCTATCTAATTTGAACAATTTCCGACGCACATATCTCATCGATTTTCAGAGATAAAAAACTAGCACATATAAATGTTCAGTTATGTCTATCTTGATTTTTACATCCGGATATTTCTGTTGATTCCATTCCTTGCAACAAAAATTTTGTCCATAGAAACCGGAATTCTATTGACAATTACATTTCAGCAGCTAAGCACTTTAGGTTACGGAGTATGGCGAATCTGAATATTAAACTTCGTGACTGTCTACTGTTTCCCTAGAAACCGAAATACTATTGAGTATTTCACCAACATCAAAATTGTACACAGTACTAAGCTTCGCTGCTTCGCTGTTTCGCCATCTGTTCAACTTGACTCATATATTTATTTTTAAAACCAAGCTTATACCAAGATATATTTCAAGATTGGCGAACACCTGTGCCATGATTGAACTGGTGAAAGTAATAAATTACAACACATATAAGGGAAGTGGGAAGAGGTGCCGACATACTGACTGCGTCACATGACTTCACAGAATAGTCTTCTGGTTAACCTATTCTAAAGCACACACCAAGAATCTCAGTGTTGTATCTCAGGTACGCTTTTATTGTACCTGTTCATGTGGCAACATGGATGATATGACCACACGGCCCCTAGCACCGGCATAAGCGGTATTAGATACAAATCCAGAGAGCTATGATGGAAATGCTCTGACAAGTCGTATACTGGTAATTGGTGAGCTGTTTCGCTGTGACAACTCGTACATTGGAGATTGGTGAGCTGTATCGTCGTCAGATGTAAATGACGGAATTAACACGAAAGACTAGTCTGTAAGGCCCGATGTCGACCCAGCATCAACTTCCCACAAATGCCAACATATATCAAAGACCAAAGGTCTGTACAGGGGGCGGGCCTCGGGGACGAAACGTCCACCAGCAGAATCTCGCCATATACAGGTAAAAATTACAACACATATAAGGGAAGTGGGAAGAGGTGCCGACATACTGACTGCGTCACATGACTTCACAGAATAGTCCTCTGGTTAACCTATTCTAAAGCACATACCAAGAATCTAACGATTCGTGATATGTATTGTATCTCAGGTACGCTTTTATTGTACCTGTTCATGTGGCAACTTGAATGATATGACCACACGGCCCCTAGCACTGGCATAAGCGGTATTAGATGCAAATCTAGAGAGCTATGATGGAAATGCTCTGACAGCTCGTATACTGGTAATAGATGAGCTGTTTCGCCGTGACAACTCGTACATTGGAGATTGGTGAGCTGTATCGTCGTCAGATGTAAATGACGGCAATTAACACAAAAGACTAGTCTGTAAGGCCCGACGTCGACCCAGCATCAACTTCCCACAAATGCCAACATATATCAAAGACCAAAAGGTCTGTACAGGGGCGGGCCTCGGGGACGAAACGTCCACCAGCAGAATCTCGCCTTATACAGGTAAAAATTACAACACATATAAGGGAAGTGGGAAGAGGTGCCGACATACTGACTGCGTCACATGACTTCACAGAATAGTCTTCTGGTAAACCTATTCTAAAGCACATACCAAGAATCTAACGATTCGTGATATGTGTTGTACCTCAGGTACGCTTTTATTGTACCTGTTCATGTAGCAACATGGATGATATGACCACACGGCCCCTAGCACCGGCATAAGCGGTATTAGATACAAATCTAGAGAGCTATGATGGAAATGCTGTGACAACTAGTGTACTGGTAATTGGTAGGCTGTTTCGCTGTGACAACTCGTACATTGGAGATTGGTGAGCTGTATCGTCGTCAGATGTAAATGACGGAATTAACACGAAAGACTAGTCTGTAACGCCCGATGTCGACCCAGCATCAACTTCCCACAAATGCCAACATATATCAAACATGTCAAAGACCAAAAGGTCTGTACAGAGGTCGGGCCTCGGGGACGAAACGTCCACCAGCAGAATCTCGCCATATACAGGTAAAAATTACAAAACATATAAGGGAAGTGGGAAGAGGTGCCGACATACTGACTGCGTCACATGACTTCACAGAATAGTCTTCTGGTTAACCTATTCTAAAGCACACACCAAGAATCTAACGATTCGTGATATGTGTTGTATCTCAGGTACAGACCTTAGAATTCAGACCTCCTTGTCTTTTTCATGATAAATATAGCAATTTGACTTGCATTTTAGATTAGGTGTGAGTAGAGTGGATGCAAACATGTAGCGAAACTAAAGTAATTTAGGTTAAGATATATATACAGTAATTTTAGAATGTGCTCATCGTTTCTTTATGACGATGAATGTTT
This sequence comes from Hanleya hanleyi, assembly GCA_036873755.1. Classification (NCBI taxonomy): domain Eukaryota; kingdom Metazoa; phylum Mollusca; class Polyplacophora; order Lepidopleurida; family Hanleyidae; genus Hanleya; species Hanleya hanleyi. The sequence continues at coordinate 3,640 of JAVTVY010034093.1, forward strand.
GAAGGCAATTCGAGATGATTTTACCCCCTCATTGGACTGTTAAATGGATGCTACGTTCAACGTTCATCAAGAAGAGAAAAACTTGCTCAGTGTACCAAGCTTCTAGAAAACATTTCAAGAAATCCAAAGTGCAGAAGTTCGACAGATAGGTTTTAGCCAAGAATGACTATATACTTTGCAAATCTGGCAGTTACACTACCACTACCACATTCCGCCATTGACTGTTGGCCGTTAGATATTTCAGGTATGATTTGATATATATTTTAAGTACAGCGAAGTTCCCGTGAAATCATAGTACCAATTGTCTGTGAGCCTCGGTCATATACAGAGTTTTATCTATAATGACGGCGGTTCCGCCGTAATACATTGGAGAAATATGTAAGAGATGGGGAAAGGTTGACGACGTTTGGCTATTAAAAATTAACGATGAATGGACGGATGGATGTACTTAGGCACTCCATCGCACCGCGACGTGCACTGGTCGTGCAAACACACAGTGCAACCCGTTTCCCCCAACCCGCCCTACACATGATCCCTCTTATCAGTGTCATTTATCAGTGACACTGTGTAATCCCCACATTCTTATTAAACAATATACCTTCTTCTCACTGAACACAACCTTATACTCTTCCTTTCCCATAACTGCAGAAGTATCACATTACATTTCCATCTTTCAAACCCCTTCTCTTACACGACCTTATCGCACCGATTCTAGTAAATATGACCATGGCCACTCATAATCAAATCTCCCGATAGCCAGACATCCTCTACATCCACTCAACAATTTAATATATCATCACTGAGCCTCTCCCATCGAATTTCTCTCCAACCCACTTTCTTCAATATTTGTCCATGCCCCCAACACCCTAGTAATCCACGCTCGTGTGCACATGTCCTATATGTTCAAGTATTCTATTGTTCACCCTCCTCGCCAGCTTGCCACGATTGAGCAGTTTCCCATAGTAATCCTTCACACTTCACCCAGTGTAAAGTATTATCACATTAGCATTCTACTGCAATCCTGCCTCACCCAACCCTTCAATACCCCCCTAATGGTCCACACATCCTGCACAAAATTGGATACCATACGGCTCTCTGTCATATCCAAAATATTACTATCAAGCCCCAACAAGTCTGATAAGGCCATGGTCTGTGTCATCCCCACTTATTCTTCTCATCTAATTTCCTTGTGTGAAGCTATCAACTGATCCTTCAACTCCGCCCTTCTTGCCCTGTACCTTCCACAATATAACAAGACATGTTTTATATCCTCCATCACCCCACATCTTTTGTACCTTTTCTCTTCTAGTCCTCGTTTCATACTACTCCTCATGACCCCACAGGAAAGCTTCTCTCTGTGTCTCACATTCAGACTCTAGAATTCGTTGTCTTAGCATCTCATGAACGCTTTCATTGCAACTGTTCATGTGGAGATTACGAAGTAACTACACGACCCCTAACAACGGCTTAAGCGAAATTAGATAAGCTAGATCGGGAGCTGTGATGACAGATCAGCTCAAATAACTAACTCATCTGATGTAAACGCCTCAATATGGGATAAACATAGTAAATGCAAGAATACCGATAAAAACTATCCTGTAATACCCGACGTCGTGCATGCGGCCTGAATTTCCCACCAAGACAATAATAAACACGAGGAAACATTGGTGAAATAATATGGCTTCCGTATACTAGTTTTCCATCACTCTTCACCTATGGTCACCTATCAGTTTGCTATATTTCAGTGACGTACTACATACAGTCTGTCTCACATTTCGAGGGTAACCGATAGATTTTCGGCAATATATCGCACACACTTTCTTAGAGCAGTCAATTTTTGCACAGTATTAGCGAACTAGGCACTATTATTACGGACATTACTGACGTGTGTCAAGGAGGGCTTGATATTTATACGTTTTACAGTGAAGGAACCTGGAACCAGTATGGCATATGATCATCTGCTATATATTTGTAATATTTATGTATATGTGTATGTGACCTATGTCAACACGATAGAACCGCTCGAGGTACGGAGACGGATTGAACAGCTCTAGTGGATAGGGGTGTTAAAGGCCGAAGTAAATAACTTACTGATCTAAATGTACTGCCATCCCTTCGAACTATGCCTATATCACATGTATGCGGCTGCCTAAAACTATCTTGCAATATTACATAAGACCATTTAAACTTGAAGCGCTTGAAAACTCATTCTCAAAGATTAAACTAATGTGGATTCCGAAACGAGTGGTTTGAAATTTGTTTTTATCCGACCGAATTCAACAGGTCTCCCTCGACAATAAACTTTCATCCCCCATCAGCAATAACGTGAAGTTCCTCAAGGTTCGATTTTAGACACTGACACTGTTTCGACAAATACATTTACAATTAAAATATGTAATACCATGATGTGCCCACTTTGATAGATTTCAAGATACCGTAAAATTTCCACATATCGTATTCTGTATTCCATCACTACGAATGTACGTCGTAATTGTTGTGATCGTCGACCAACCTGTTCTTTCTACTTCTATATATGTTATATACTATTAATTTTCTCCTATATGTGTTAAATTCTGTTATTTATTATAATTATTATAAATTGCTATTTATGTAGATATGATACATTTATTTTTATAGGCTGAACCGAAAGCGGTTAATAAATACAGCAAAATCTGTCTACAGCAAAACAATGAAAAGCAGAGAATAAATGACGGATATAAATAAATTATCGACCCACAGAAATAACTATTGGAGAGAACGTTCTACATCCGAGAACGGCAAAGGACATTATGGACAATCCAATAGACATACAAATGTATCCCGGAAGTAGTAGGGAGCAAGCATTTAAGGCCGCATTGACCTGGCGTAAGAATCTGGCGTAGTGGTCAAGTGCATTATAGTAGCGGCAAAAACCGGCGAAGGTGTGTGCCGTCTCAAAAAGGACGCCGTCTCATGTGGAGGTCATGAGGAGGTCACGTGATGGTCAAGTGCATGGGGCATGTATCCCTCCGGGGTGATGCGGTCTGGCGGTGATGCGGTCTGCCTCCGCGGACAGAAAGTAGTCCCCAGACTTCAAATACGCTGCATGGACCGATTGTGTCGAGTGGGGTGTCAAAGTGAAGCGCTCCTCGAGGGCGATCCAGTCATGGGTGGGTGCATGTACAATTAGGATTTGTCCCGAAAATATAAAAAGCGGAACACGGAGTTTACCTCTACAATAGGGCAAAACTCCTATCAATCCTGCCCAAAGGGCTAATATCGGTAGTAAAAAATGAGGACATGGGGAGGTATGCGCAGGAGTGTTCTGCGCAAGTATGGCGTCACGTCCGGTCTGCGTGAATCGGGCGTGACCTGGGTATGTCTGGCTGTATGGAATGCATGTACTGACTTGTATCTGGGGTTTTTCCATCACGGGGAGGGGACGTGATCACTATAGTTCAAGGTCATTTGAATGATAGGAATGCATGTACTGACCTGTTCATTCATCCGGGGACTTGTACATGTAGTGTATTCATCCGGATCGGTCTGCGTGAATCGGGCGTGACCTGGGTATGTCTGACTGTATGGAATGATAGGAATGCATGTACTGACTTGTATCTGGGGTTTTTCCATCACGGTGAGGTCACGTGATCACTATAGTTCAAGGTCATTTTGAATGATAGGAATGCATGTACTGGCCTGTTCATTCATCCATCATGGGATAGAGTGCACTCAGAGGTCAAAGGTCAAAGAGGCTCAATATGCGCTTTATGGCATGTATTCCTCCGCGGTGATGCGGTCTGGCGCTGATGCGGTCTGCCTCCACGGACCGAAAGTAGTCCCCAGACTTCAAATACTCTGCATGGACCGATTGGGTCGAGTGAGGTGTCAAAGTGAAGGCCTCAGGCTCCTAAATAAAAAAAAATCCCGATCCTACACGTAATCTCTGCCAAAGACCAGAATTTTCCCGATTTTTCCCGCCTTCGTGGCAACGATTAATAGAAAGCCGCTGATACCACTGGCAAATATTGTATTATTCTATTCAGCTGCAAATTTTATTTCGATTCACTGCTCGATAATATGCCTCGCCGGGGCACTATTTGCGGGGCCTGAGCACTGCTTTCAGCAGGCAGAGGAAACAGCGAAATGAGCACCTCATGTGTAGAGGCGCACACAGCTTGAAATTTTGACGGTAAGAAGTGTGTCACCTTGCAGTGCTTGAAATAAACTACTTCCTGTCGAAAGATGAAAATCTAAACTCAATTAGGGAACCAGCGAGGTACAATTTTGTTAATACTGCCGAACGTGTAAATTATTTAGGAGTCTGATGCCTGAAGCGCTCCTCGAGGGCGATCCAGTCATGGGTGGGTGCATGTAAAATTAGGATTTGTCCCGAAAATATAAAAAGCGGAACACGGACTTTACCCCTACAATAGGGAAAAAACCCCTATCAGCATTATCCCAAAGGGCTAATATCGGTTCCCTGGCTTATCGGGGCCTGCTGAGAGAGGTAGGGTGGGGGGAGTGGGTGCATGTAAATTGAGGATTTGTCCCGGAAATATAAAAAGCGGAACACGGATTTACCCCTATAATAGGGAAAACCTCCTATCAACCCTGTCTAGTGGGGGCTAATATCGGTCCCCGGGCTTATCGGGGCCTGGGTGCATGGGTGGGTGCATGTAAAATGAGCATTTATTCCCGAAAATATAAAAAGCGGAACACGGGCTTTACCCCTACAATATGGGAAAGCTCCTATCAATCCTATCCAAAAGGTCGAATGTCGGTATGGTGGGGGAGTGGGTGCATGTAAATTGAGGATTTGTCCCCGAAAATATAAAAAGCGGAACACGGACTTTACCCATAAAATAGGGGAAACCTCCTATCAACCACGTCTAGTGGAGCTTATCGGAGCCTGCCGACAGAGGTAGGATGGGGGAGTGGGTGCATGTAAATTGGGGATTTGTCGCGAAAATATAAAAAGCGGAACACGGGCTTTACCCCTACAATAGGGAAAAACTCCTATCAGCCTTGTCCAAAAGGGCTAATATCGGTCCATGGCTTATCGCGGCCTGCTGAGAGAGGTAGGGTGGGGGAGTGGGTGCACGTAAATTGAGGATTTGTCCCGAAAATATAAAAAAGCGGAACACGGAATTTACCCCTACAATAGGGGAAAACTCCTATCAACCAGGTCTAGAGGGTCATGTATAGACCGGAGAGAGAACAACAACAATAACACCAACAAGTGTTCATATAGTGTATTATCCCCTCCCGTACATCATACCCACGATGGAGGAGCCGCGTTGGGTATGTTTACAATACAAGTAGGCTCCTGTCCAATCAGAAGCCGCCATTTGGCGCTGCATCTGTCATATTTGTTCTTGCCCGTTAGATGTATTCTCGGCTGCTCTTATCCAGTCAAAACATGTACTCTGTTCATGTCCATGTATACATACTCTGTTCATGTCCATGTACATACACTCTGTCCATGTCCCTATATAGCTGAAATATTGCGGACTGCGACGTTAAACCTTAATTCTCTCTCTTCATGTACATGCACTCTATCCATGTACATGTTTCTTGTCCATGTCCATGTAGCCTGTCCATGTACATGTACCATCACCAATCTGTATTATACCAAATCTGTCCTGTACTGTACCATATTTGTCCTCTATTATACCATATAGGTTCTGTATTATACCAAATCTGTGCTGTATTATACAGTATATGTCCTGTATTATAACAAATCTGCGTTGTATTATACCATATCTGTCCTGTATTGTACCATATATGTCCTGTATTATACAATATTTGCCCTCTATTATACCATATCTGTGCTGTATTATGCCATATCTGTCCTGAATTATACCATATCTGTGCTGTATTATACAATATCTGTCCTGTGTTATACAATATCTGTCCTGTATTATACCAAATCTGTCCTGTATTGTACCATATTTGTCCTGTATTATACAATATATGTTCTGTATTATACCAAATTTGTGCTGTATTATACAGTATCTGTCCTGTATTATACCAAATCTGTGCTGTATTATACCATATCTGTCCTGTATTGTGTCATGTATGTCCTATATTATACAATATATGTTCTGTATTATACAATCGGATAGTGGTTGTCGTGAATAACAACAAGTTCAGCAATATTCATACAGTTTATTATCCCCAATGTTACATCATACCCAGGCTGGGGGAGCCGCCCTGGGCATGTTTAGTATGTTCACAGCAAAAGAAATTGAAATATCATTATTTTATTATTTAACGCACAGTCACATTAGGTACAAGTGTTTACTGAGCTCAAGTCAACGATCAATCTGTAGACATATAGAGTATGTACGGCATGTTATGGTATTCATCAGTGCACGGGTGACGCGTTCATCCGAGGGGGTTGATCAGTTTAGCCACGAAGAACGTAACATTGGTGACCCTCTCCACTGTCCACTTGGTCTTGGGGCGTTGTGGTTGGGCCCATTCCAAGGGATCCAGGGTGTCCAGTTTCTCCAGCGTCGTCTCTAGCGACGCCCGGTTAATGATGGTAAACGGTTGGTCAAATACTCGGATGTTCCTGCTTGGGTAAAAATATCGGACATGGTCTGTCTCCTTATGCTGCAGCACATAACAAAATGTTATGGATGTTGACAAGGTCCCGGATGTAAAATCCACTGCCCACGCATACACACACGCGCGCGCAATGCGGCTCAGTCGTACACCAGTACATCTCGGTCCTCGACTTGGGGGTAGTTGTACTGAGTGTGCTAAAAATAGATCACCAGCTAGCGTGCTATGAAAGGTAAGCGGCCTGGCCGTTTCATCAGACACTCTGTCAACCACCAAGATGTTCACTTGTACTACGTACTCGAAATCATTCACTCGTCTGCACGACTTGCGCCGCCATGAGGCTAGCAAGCACGACGGAACCGCCCGGTATCGCTGTACGATATGTACACTGTCGTTTCAGCGCCCAGATCATTTACAGCGCCATGAACGTTCAATTCATGGGCCACCCAAGCGTCCATGCGAAGAATGTGGTCGGCTTTTCAAACTGACCAGTCATTTGCTGCGACACCAACGCACACGACACCCTGTTCGGCAGCCACGTTTGCAGGTAGAGGAGCCCGCAGGCACCAGTATCGAGACAGTGGGAACTCCCACCCATCGCACGGGGGCCGATGATGATGTCGCCCTAATTCAACAGTCAAATTTCGACGACAAGACCTTGTGCCAGATTTTGTACGGTGTTACGTTCTTCATGGCTAAACTGATCAACCCCCTCGGATGAACGCGTCACCCGTGCACTGATGAATGCCACAACATGCCGTACATACTCGATATGTCTACATGCTGATCGTTGACTTGAGCTCAGTAAACACTTGTACCTAATGTGACTGTGCGTTAAATAATAAAACATGGTGTTTGATATTTCAATTTGTTTTGCTGTGAAGATACTAAACATGCCCAGGGCGGCTCCCCCAGCCTGGGTATGATGTAACATTGGGGATAATAAACTGTATGAACATTGCTGAACTAGTTGTTATTCACGACAACCACTATCCGATTGCATAATACAGAACATATTTTGTATAATACAGGACATATATGGTACAATACAGGACAGATATGGTATAATACAGCACAGATTTGGTATAATACAGGACATATATTGTATAATACAGGACAAATATGGTACAATACAGGACAGATTTGGCATAATACAGGACAGATATTGTATAACACAGGACAGATATTGTATAATACAGCACATATATGGTATAATTCAGGACAAATATGGTATAATACAGCACAGATATGGTATAATAGAGGGCAAATATTGTATAATACAGAACATATATTGTATAATACAGGACATATATGGTACAATACAGGACAGATATGGTATTATACAGGATAGATACTGTATAATACAGCACAGATTTGGTATAATACAGAACATATATGGTATAATGGAGGACAAATATGGTACAATACAGGACAGATTTGGTATAATACAGATTGGTGATGGTACATGTACATGGACAGGCTACATGGACATGGACAAGAAACATGTACATGGATAGAGTGCATGTACATGAAGAGAGAGAATTAAGATTTAACGTCGCATTCCGCAATATTTCAGCTATATAGCGACATGGACAGAGTGTATGTACATGGACATGAACAGAGTATATATACATGGACATGAACAGAGTACATGTTTTTTTGATTGGATAAGAGCAGCCGAGAATACATCTAACGGGCAAGAACGAATATGACAGATGCAGCGCCAAATGGCGGCTTCTGATTGGACAAGAGCCTACTTGTAATGTAAACATACCCAATGCGGCTCCGCCATCGTGGGCATGATGTACGGGAGGGGATAATAAACTGTATGAACACTTGTTGGTGTTGTTGTTGTTATTCTCTCTCCGGTCTATACATGACCCTCTAGACCTGGTTGATAGGGGTTCCCCCTATCTTAGGGGTAAAGTCCGTGTTCCGCTTTTTATATTTTCGGGGCAAATTCTAAATTTACATACACCCTGCCTCTGTCGGCAGGCTCCGATAAGCCCCACTAAACGTGGTCGATAGGAGTTTTCCCCTATTGTAGGGGTAAAGTCCGTGTTCCGCTTTTTATATTTTCGGGACAAATCCTCAATTTATATGCACCCACTCCCCCACCATACCTCTCTCAGCAGGCCCCGATAAGCCAGGGACCGATATTAGCCCTTTTGGACAAGGTTGATAGGAGTTTTCCCCTATTGTAGGGGTAAAGTCCGTGTTCCGCTTTTTATATTTTCGGGACAAATCCTCAATTTACATGCACCCACTCCCCATCCTACCTCTGTCGGCAGGCTCCGATAAGCCCCACTAGACGTGGTTGATAGGAGTTTTCCTCTATTTTAGGGATAAATTCCGTGTTCCGCTTTTTATATTTTCGGGATAAACCCTCAATTTACATGCACCCACTCCCCCACCCTACCTTTCTCAGCAGGCCCCGAGAAACCAGAGACCGATATTAGCCCTTTTGGACAAGGTTGATAGGAGTTTTCCCCTATTGTAGGGGTAAAGTCCGTGTTCCGCTTTTTATATTTTCGGGACAAATCCTAAATTACATACACCCACTCCCCCACCCTACCTCTCTCAGCAGGCCCCGATAAGCCAGCGACCGATGTTAGCCCTTTGGGATAGGGCTGATAGGAGTTTTCCCTTATTGTAGGGGTAAAGTCTGTGTTCCGCTTTTTATATTTTCGGGACAAATCCCAATTTGACATGCACCCACCCATGACTGGATCGCCCTCGAGGAGCGCTTCACTTTGACACCTCACTCGACCCAATCGGTCCATGCAGCGTATTTGAAGTCTGGGGACTACTTTCTGTCCGCGGAGGCAGACCGCATCACCGCCAGACCGCATCACCGCGGAGGAATACATGCCATAAAGCGCATATTGAGCCTCTTTGACCTTTGTCCTCTGAGTGCACACTATCCCATGATGGATGAATGAACAGGTCAGTACATGCATTCCTATCAATCAAAATGACCTTGAACTATAGTGATCACGTGACCTCACCGTGATGGAAAAAACCCAGATACAAGTCAGTACATGCATTCCTATCATTCCATACAGTCAGACATACCCAGGTCACGCCCGATTCACGCAGATCGATCCGGATGAATACACTACATGTACAAGTCCCCGGATGAATGAACAGGTCAGTACATGCATTCCTATCATTCAAATGACCTTGAACTATAGTGATCACGTCCCCTCCCCGTGATGGAAAACCCCCAGATACAAGTCAGTACATGCAATCCATACAGTCAGACATACCCAGGTCACGCCCGATTCAAGCAGATCGGAAGTGACGTCAAACTTGCGCAGAACACTCTTGCGCATACCTCCCCATGTCCTCATTTTTTACTACCGATATTAGCCCTTTGGGACAGGGTTGATAGGAGTCTTCCCCTATTGTAGGGGTAAAGTCCGTGTTCCGCTTTTTATATTTTCGGGACAAATCCTAATTTTACATGCTCCCGCCCATGACTGGATCGCCCTCGCAGAGCGCTTCACTTTGACACCTCACTCGACCCAATCTGTCCATTCAGCGTTTTTGAGGTCTGAGGACTACTTTCTGTCCGCGGAGGCAGACCGCATCACCGCCAGACCGCATATAGGAATACACGCCCCATGCACTTGACCATCACGTGACCTCCACATGAC
>JAVTVY010034094.1:0-15380 GCA_036873755.1 Hanleya hanleyi
CAAAAGTTAGTGACGGAAAATTTCAAAGGGCCAGAACTCTGTACAGAAATGACGTAACACGAAATAAACATGACAGTGCACATGTCTGGGATACTAGGGATATTCAGTGTGAGTATCAGAGCTGTCGGTCAAATAGTAACTGAGATCTAGCCCGGACAAAAGTTAGTGACGCAAAATTTCAAAGGGCCATAACTCTGTAAAGAAATGACGTAACGCGAAATAAACATGACAGTGCACATCTCTGGGATATAGGGATATTCACTGTGAGTATCAGAGCTGTCAGTCAAATAGTAACTGAGATCTAGCCCGGACAAAAGTTAGTGACGCGAAATTTCAAAGGGCCATAATTCTGTAAAGAAATGACGTAACACGGAATAAACATGACAGTGCACATCTCTGGGATACTAGGGATATTCACTGTGAGTATCAGAACTGTCAGTCAAATAGTAACTGAGATCTAGCCCGGACAAAAAATTGTTGACAGACGGCCGGCCGGCCGTCCGTCCGGCCGGCCGACCAGACGTACATGCCAACGACAAGACCCTACAGCCCTATGGGCTGAGGGGTAAAAATTGCACAAATTTACTAATTTGACGACGGGAGTGTATAAAGTGATACTTGTAGAATATGCTGATGTATTTTATGTGGCGTTAAACCGTTTATTTCTCGATTCACCCAAAGTCCGTTTCACACCTTTATGTTTATTTATATAAAGCATGGGGCAAATATAGAGACCCCATATTTCGACACTTCACCCTAATACCCCCACACACAAATCTCTTGTTTTGCGGGCCTGTGGAAGGAGGATATCCTTCCCACTTTGAATCTGACCAGGGCACGGCCAAGTTGCAGAATGGTATCATGGGATTAATACCGGAAGTTGGAAAGTCGAAATCCCACTAGATCTGATGTTACTGCGATGTTCCAGTATGGCAGCTAGAGGAAACTGTGTGAATCTGTGTTGTGGTCTTGTTTATCATCTGTTCATTATTCTGGGACTGCTCCAGCAAATAGCATAGGCAAGGTAACTTTCATGACCCCAATCATTTCAAGTTTATAGCTTCCTAATGTTGAAAACTTGTTAAACCCCATTGCCTTTATTGCTGGTACAATCGAACTGTCTTCTCCGTCCCATCCTACTTTCTCACAAATAGCTGAGAGTGAGTCGTGTCGATATCCAAATATTTATTAAAAAAAGGTGTAACTCTGAGAGAGCTATTTGCCACTCTTTGTCACTCCCCTTGACGACTTCAAGGGAGTGATTTGCCACTCCTGCAGTGCTATTTTCAAACGTCAAGGTCTGCAACTGAAGGCTAACAGCTTTTGAAATTGGGATCTGTAGCTCCCCCCAGTTCACATTTGGAAATCTGCATCTTTTATCTGCTCTTCTGTGACTTACATCAGACCATCTGGTCCGAGATGTTTGATCTTCAAAACAATGGGCTGATGTGATATCATAATCATTGATAGATATGCAATAAATATGAATTGATCTGTGAGGTAACACTTTTGTCAGTATTAGTAGAGAAACTTGCTGATATGCCAATATTAACACTATCTGGCCTGGGCGATTTAGGGTGTTACCGCAGTCTGGGTGGGGGAGGGGGGAATGCCCCCTCTATATATTTTCGCTATCGCGAAGAGTAGAGGGCTTAAACTTACCACACTATATCTCTGGGTCAAGTTTGTCATTTTTGGACAATTTTTTGGTCAGTATTTTGAAATTTTTTATTTTTGTTTTTTGACGATAACATCACTTTTCTGGTGCCCAATATGGCCGCCATTTTGAATTTATCCATGATCTTATGCTCAGGTGGTCATGCAAATAAGCTCAACATTACACCGATATGATAATCTACAAAGTTAAGGAGTCTCAACTCTAAAATTTTTGCCTTTCCGGAGATGGGAACAAAAAAAAAAACAATCGGGGAGGGTGGGGAGTGCCCCCAGGTCAGGTAGGGTTAAAGGTTCTACCAAATGGTGCCCACACCACACAATTCTTTGATGCTGAGTTATTGTAAGATGTTATGTTTGACATTTAATTATGGTTTAGTATTTCTGAGAATGGTTGAAGTTTTAATAAAAAAGAACATCAAACTCTCCATTACCATGCCTGTTTGGAAACAGTGAAGGCCGTGACTTGCTGATCCATGACGTCGGAGTCTGATTACGATCATTGCAATTGTAGCGAATGTTCTTGCCAACATTTCATCGTAACACCACTATTGTCACAAAGCTAAAGCATAATGCGTTTGTTGACTTCATTAAGATGTTGTCATACCCAATTGTTGTGCAACGTATGTCACAATGAGACATCCGATACAACCGACTATCAGAGGTTATAGCTTTAATACGTCTTTCCCTACATCTATTTTATTGTGTTAAAAGTCCAATTCGATGTCAATTGTCATAGAAAAAATGTTCAATTGTTGTGTACACAATTTGTATATTTTCTAATGCCAACCGTGCAGGGATTATTTGGTAGAACCATGAATGGAGCTAACGAACTAAAATGTGACAAGATTTGTATTTTACATTTAATATTTATAGATTTGAATGTTTATATAGAATTATATGACATATAAAGCTTTGTATTTATAGAACTTAGATTCAAATGTACTAATTAAATTTACTTGAGGCCTTGCATTCCTCAATCACATCATGTTATGTTGAGATTTTTGTTTTTCCACAGGGCTCACCAGCAGATGACAGACAACGTAAGTTGGAATACTATCTTCCATTTTTAAATTTCTTGAATTCTGACTTTCAAAAATTAGTATAAACTTCCACATTTATCCTGTTATTTTGTCATGTATGGCCATTTCTGCTATTATCTGCACTAATTTCGTCTTCCTGCCTTATACCAATAAGCAGAATCATACCATTCCTGGAAAGTCTTCGAATTTGAGATTTTAAAATCTGGACATGAAAATCTGGGAATGGGGAATTCGAAAAGTCCTGGAAAAATGTTATCACAAAATAGAAATTAGAGTAAACTGATCTTTTTAGATCTTGAAGGACCATATGTGTTCAAAGCGCTTGACATGACAGAGAGAATTTACTGAATACTCTTTGATAGTCGGGTTATAATCTAGATATATCTAGGTTATAATCTCTTGTTTAATATGTAAGTTTTATGAATGAACCACATGCACTTGAAGACATCATGGTTGTTAAACATGGTGGCTGTGTTAAATGAAAACAGCAGCAATAAAAAGCATGTCTGAGATACTAAGGCTACGTCCGAGTATCCACCATATTTTCAAATCTGAATGCGAGGTGCTGAGGGAAGATTTTCATATGGTTGTTTTTAGTCACCAGACATCGTCATTTTTTGCTGCCTCTTGCATATCGCGCCAGTTACACTCTAAGACCATTCTGGAGACCAACTTTCATTAGTTATAGAAATTATAACCTAGACAAGTTATGAACTACATGTAGCAACAACTCTGAGAAGTTACACATGGTGGTTCCAATTTGGACAAAGACATGTTGGTGGAAATGTCACAATAAGTTGACCAGAGAGGTTAACATGATCTTCTAATGCAAACATGGCAAGATTACCCTCAGAAGATTGGATTGGACTAGAACGTTACATCAACATTCCGTCAGCAGATTACCTTATAACTTACGTAATAAGGTTATGTTATGTCAGTTTGCACATAACAAAAAACAAGTTTAGCTCTATAAAAATGAGTGTGACCTTAAGTAATACCTCCTTAATTGACCTTAATGTCTTGGCTTTCCAGAAAAATGCACATAATAAGTTTTTTCCCTCGATTGACTTGATTACTGGTCAAAATGTCATTATTTTGTGAACAGAGAACCTTTTGATATGATCACTTGTTGACGTTATAATTTAATAACTTTTGTGAGTTGGTTCACTCACTCACTCATGGAAAAGTGATGTATTTTTGAATCTCTATGAACTAAGAATAGATCCTAAGTCACTTGACTTGCTGGTCATGTATCGGTAACACTCATAACTCCAGACTGGGCAGTTTTAACATGGAAGTCTTATAAATCTGGGAAATGACAAAAATGCTGATTATTCTGAAATGGTTGAAAAGAAAGCCGAGATATTATTCAAGGAAAGGAGTAATTTACCGGCATCCTTGATTTCCATGTAAACCAATACTTGATATTTCAACTGCATATTGTATGCTGGATTTGTTTTTTTCATACATTGTATCATGGCTTCTGTTGGGGTGGTGGATGTGGGATCATTTGTGAACGTATTGCTTTTTGGCAAATTTGCAGTGACAGGCGTTTTTTATTCTCAGTGGCAAATTATCTATTTTCAGAGAATACAGCTCCGCCAAAGACAGCACAACGTGAAAGTAGTCATTCGCGTGGCTCTTCCAAAGAAAGAAGTGAAAGATCTTCTTCCAAAGGTCAGTCCGACCCACAATCCTCCATCCCTACCACCTTTGCCGCACCCATACCATCAACAGCTCCTGCTGTCCAGCATCCACCAACCACATATGCTGCACCCACAGGGCATGCTCATCCCTCAACAGCACCCCCTGGTGGTCACCAAGCATACCAAGGAGGAGATAATGGCTACACTCAGTTTAACCCATATGTATCGTCACAAATGTATTCCGCTTCATTTATGTCCCAAGAAGGAAGTCAGTCCATACAGTCTTTGATCACTGGTGGAGCGGGTGGCAGCTCACAACAGTACGAGAACCCTGGGTACAACCAGCCTCCGCCCCAGCATTCCCAGCAACAAGAGTACAGCCAGTCATATCAGGCCCCAGGTTATCAGCCCCCCGCCTCTGCATACCAAAATAACCCGGGACAGCAATACCAGCCACAACCTACTTACACTGCCCCAGGATACCAACCAGCTCCGGGTGCCTACCCAGCCCCGACACAAGCCCCGGCACCAACTTACACTCATCCCCCGGGGCAACAACCTTACCCTGCCACCACAGCCCAGCCTCCTCAACATCAACCATACAATTATGGACAGCCACAGCCAGGTTATGCCCAACCACCACCACAAGGGTATCAGTATCCGCAGCACCCGGCGAGCCCGGCAGTACGTGGGCTTCGTCCCAGGTTTGGTGGCCCACCAGGTCCACCCAGAGGGCCACCCCCAACGCAGAACTCTCAACAGCAACAACAACAGGCCACTGAACTGAACGCTTCCACCGGGCTTGCAACAGTTCGAATCACGGGCAGAAGGGATGGACCAACCCATTTATATAATACATGATAAACCTCAATTAGGTGGTTTGTTCATGCACTCTAAAGCTGGTATGTTCACGATTGTTGCAGACAATATATTAGGGTTGCCTGTGAATTTTAAGTCGAAGCATGTGTTGATAAATTATTCCATGATACATTTGACATGATGAAATGAAATGGTTGAAACATGCATTTGTAACTACTTATCTGTAAATACAGGCTTTACGTTGTCATTGTGCTTCAAACTTTCAGAATTCCGCACACACATGTTCCCCAGACATGCCGGTAAATCCCTCCCAGGTGTACATTTAATGTCATGCGATTAAATATGGGTGAAGATTTTTATTTGCACATTCGCTTCTTCTTGGCCACTAGACGTGCTAGTGGCAGTTTGTTAATCAAATTACACCAGGCCACTGAGAATTGGTCTTATCAATAGACGATAGACTGAATAGACTTGGTTACATCATTTATATTAAGTCAAAATAAAAGCAGCCAACAGCTGTTCTATCTCAGCAAGATTCAATCACTGTCTTACTCAGTGCTTGGCATTAGGAAACCATCAGAAGAAACGAAACTTCCCTAACTCGCATGTAAACTGCAGGAGCTGCAGTAACCGGAATCATCTTGATACACAAGATGACTTCTCAGCTCACACTTCGAATTGGCCTTGATATATCAGCCCATGGGCTCTGATCAAAAGCATTAATAACTAGACAGCAGATGTGATTGAATCCTCGAATCCATTTGAATTTGAAAATGTGCAGTATGAGTGGGTTATTGATTGATTGGCTGTCATATCTATCTGACCACCCCTGGCTGTCATATCTATCTGACCACCCCTGGCTGTCATATCCATCTGACCACCCCTGGCTGTCATATCCATCTGACCACCCCTGGCTGTCATATCTATCTGACCACCCCTGGCTGTCATATCTATCTGACCACCCCTGGCTGTCATATCTATCTGACCACCCATGGCTGTCATATCCATCTGACCACCCCTGGCTGTCCTATCCATCTGACCACCCCTGGCTGTCATATCTATCTGACCACCCATGGCTGTCATATCCATCTGACCACCCCTGGCTGTCCTATCCATCTGACCACCCCTGGCTGTCATATCTATCTGACCACCCCTGGCCATTTTAGGATGAATGATGTAATATACTGAGACCCTACCATCACACTACACACAGTCATTGGGTATGTTCTGATTGGCTTGTCTCTGGTTTACAGATAAGATTTAATGATTTAAGTCCAATATGAATTGATTGTGAATGGAGAAGTCAACTTGTGTATAAAGATGATTAAGTGATGAAAGATCGACACTGATTTCAGGAGTGTAGCAAATTGCATGATTTACTGGTTGAAAAGCTAAAAGCTCAGTATCACTGAACAGGGTGTATGATCTACTGTTTTAAAAAGAATCCCATATATATATATATATAGTGAAATGTCGTAAAGAAAAGTCAATGCTTCCTTAGGGTATTATGTCAGATATGATGTTAATGATGTCATGCTTCAAGCATCCTGCACTGTCTACGGGATGTCATAGCAATGGTAGAGAATGGGATAGATTTGTGACAATGTAGCGTTGCGGCACGGTTAATCACAAGTTGCGACATGGTCACAAGTTCTGACATGGTCACAAGTTCTGACATACCTGTGCTCTACAAAAAATAACATTGAAATCGTTATCTTGAATATGAAGTAAACTAGCAGAAGTGGGGGGGCTAGCAAACCAATCTTACCATCTCCGGCATGACAAAAAAATTAAAGCATAATGGGGTCATTTTGAGCCTATTTGCATTTCCATAAGCCGAGGATCATGGGTAAATTCAAAATGACCACGAGAGGTACAAGAAAAGTGGGGTTTTTTTTGCTCGTTTTTCCTCAAAATTCCTGGTTTTCCACGAGATTTTTTTTTTTTTAACATTTTCTGGTAGATTTTGACCCAAGGCAAAAGTGTGGTAAGTTTCTGCTCCTCAGCTCAAGAGGTCAGAAAATGTAGCCCAGGCTAAGGAGAGTTAATATGAGATTAAATGCAGGGTTACTTTCCTTATAATATTCCAGAAAAGATATTGTGGCGAGTACAATACTGGTCAGCGACATTAAAACTCGTTCATAAATCTATTTTTTGTGAACAATTCTGGGTACCAGAAATGGAGAGTTAAATATGTAATGGCATTACAAGACAACTTTATTGAACACGTGGACATGTATATATTGCAAGACAACTTTATTGAAGACTTGTATATGGACATGTATATTTATTTTAACAAATAAATCAATCTGCCATCATGAGAAGTGTTACATTTGCTTTTCTTTGGGTCCCGCCTCAAACAATGCTGACGTCATTACACCGGAGTTATTTCCGATGTTTTTACTCGCGCAAGAACCTCATTTGCGTACACTTCGCCATCCATAAGATGGCTTGCGAATCGTGTGACTCCGTTCCGTTCGGCCTTCATCCGGCGGAGAACAGACTGGAGAAATCTGATATATTACAGGTTTTCATACCACTTCGGAAACAGATATTGCCTGGGCTTAGAAAAGATATAGGTATGAATAACTTTCGTATCACCCAAGAGGCGTTGTAGATCTGTAATTTTGAACAAGTAGGGCAGCACATGACTCGAAAATGGCGGGTTACGTTGGGGTTACGTCGGTAGAATTTAGCTGATTGGCTGACGAATTCACGTGGTATTGATTTCAGTAAATTCCCTCTTGCAGTTGCCGAAAGTAGGCGAACCCAGGGTCAGTCTTACTGCGTATAAATGACCCAGATGGTTATAGGTTGGCAAGATCCTATTTCACCTGTGTTGACCATCCTCCCAACAGCGCATGCTCCATTTTACGGGCTCATTTGCCATCCCATTTGCGTACACTTCGCCATCCATAAGATGGCTTGCGAATCGTGTGTCTCCATTATTGCGGAGCGATATCCGGTACTTTACCGGATTCTGTTCGGCCTTCATCCGGCGGAGAACAGACTCGATAAATCTGATAAATTACAGGTTTTCATACCACTTCTGAAACAGATATTGCCTGGGCTTACAAAATATATAGGTATGTATAACTTTCGTATCATCCAAGTGGAGTGGTGGATCTGAAATTTTGAACAAGTAGTTCATCACATGACTCGAAAATGGGGAGTTACGTTGGGGTTACGTCAGTAGACTTTAGCTGATTGGCTGACGAAGTCACGTGATATTGATTTATGGAAATTCCCTCTGGCAGTTGCCGAAAGTAGGCTGAACATGGATACACACGATCCCAGGGTCAGTCTTACCGCGTATAGATGGCCGAGATGGTTACAGGTTGTTGCCATCCCTGCCTCCAATAGCGGAAGTTGACCTTTACTACGTTGCTATGGCGTATAGAGGAAAACCCGCGTAATTCAGTTTGAATCCGGCTGAACAACTTCAGTTTTGCACACGAGCGAACTACTTTTCATATGCTCTGTCCAGATAAACAGGGAAAATAATCTCCAGATAATTCTTTTTAACGCTAGGTCAACAGAGGTATTATGCAGACTTGAAAAGTGACCGAAATGTTCGACAAACATCTATTTTACTATATATGATGTCACTTCCGGCGATGTGCGCGTGGTCACGAATCCGGTCCAAAAATCTGACTAGACCCCGAGCGAGGTGGTTGCTTTGTTGATATGATACGTTATCAGGGGAGGCAATGTCGTTGCAAAGCCCGGGGTGCACCAGGTAGATTCACAGGAATGACCCCTTTCTAATTTCATAATAGGAGAGACAGACCGGTTTCGACCACATAATCGTAAGAGGCGACTAACGGTCTCCCATGAGGTCCCGGGTGTAAAAAGCAACAGGATCCTACCCCTGGGGTCCCAGTGTGATATGCCGGAAATATTGTTGCAAGTGACGTTAAATTATACACATTCGCCCACTCGCTCACTTTTGACCACATGAGAATTCATCTGTATAGGTCACGAGATGATTTTTTTATGTTGGTCATTATTTCATAGTCTGAAATGGTAATTTCTAACGTCCTACGTTCTATGTAAACTTCATTGGAAAATTATGCATTTATATTTAACTTTGGGTGTTTCCAATCAAGTTTTTCAACATAAAACTGCAGAGTACCTGTGGACGTTTATCAGTATGCCAATACTTGCTTGCCTCTTGTGCAGAAAAGCGATTTTTTACGACTTAGGCAAAAACGACCGACCTGTTGATATCCGCAAGTATGTACAATCAAGATCGAAAACAACTGTTTTTCACGTTTTCGTACAGACGCGGTTGTATATTGCTATCATGATTTCCGTCTCTGTCTGCGTTTGTCCGCCCGTCTGTTAACTTGGCTTGTCTGTGACATATCCAGTTCCATATCATGGATCAGTACCTATCTAAGATTCATAGCTTCTCCCTTCCTTTAACGCTATGCCGACGACACATACATTTCCCTGTTGGTAACTCGAACATCTCCATGGCGCACTTATTATTACCTTTGCGCCCTATTGGACCTTCATTAACTTGAGAAAATGGGTCGCCATGAATAAAAATACCATATTCGATGTTGTGATCATCATCCCCTGTATACACGGGGTCTATTATGACGGAAATGCCCATCTTCTTGACCCTCGATTTCAGGTGATTTTGAGGTTCCATAGGGATAATTATAACGTCTGTAATTAATATATGACCGACGAAGGGACATTTAGTCTACCATTTCTGTTATTCATGGCGGCCCATTTTCTCAAGTTGATGAAGATCCAATAGGGCGCAAAGATAATAATAAGTGCGCCATGGAGATGTCCGAGTTATCAACAGGGAAATGTATTTGTCGTCGGCATAGCGTTGAGGGAAGGGAGACGCTATGAATTTTCGCTAATCAGTATCAAACTTTGGGTAAACCTTACCAATGGGTCAAAGAAGAACCCTATTCATTTTTAGGTCAAATGTCAAGGTCACTGTGAAAATACAGTAATTAATTGAAAATTGTTGTGTTTATGCTGCATGTACGTATACAGTTCAGACTTCAGTTCGATATTCACTGCAGAAGCAAAAGCTCTATTGTCGGCTTTAAGAAGGTATTGGGTCCACCAAATAGTCCAGTAAATCTAGCGCCTTTTTGGGGTCAACCCATCACAAATTGCAACAGAATTTATTTCACTGCTATGCATTTCAGAAAGGTCCCCAGAATAACATACTAAAAGTCTACAATCCCATATGCATGGGAAATATCTTAAATTTCAAGTTGAAATTTGAGGTATTTTTCGCGAAATTTCGGTGTTTACCTGTCTCTTGTTCCTATAAGAAAACCTTGTACTTGGTACTAAGCGTGGAAGAAATGGGGCATTACTTATACACATTCCATTCGTTATCATATCAAGGTTATACTCAGCCTAAATAATACCCTTGCACGAAAATATTTATGGAGAAATTCAAAATGGCGGATGTATGGGGTCATTCTAAATCTGAACTTTTTACCATTTTCATGACAGTCCAGGCAATCTATCTGGGGTTTTTTAGCTGGACCCAAAACAAAATGGAACAGAATTTTTTTCACTGAACAACATACTAAAACTCTACAAAAATCTATTTGGTGGAGATACGACTTTTTTTTTAAACAAAGATATATGTCATTCTCAGATTCACTGTCATGCCTTCAAGCGATTGAAAGTGGAAATTCAACTCCTCTCACCATCTTGAATATTCTACAATTATATGACTGTAAATTTGATCAACAGATTGATATTGTGTTTGTTGGGTACGTAGTCACGTTGACATCAAAGATAATACTGAAGCCTATAAAATGGCTAAGGCAGCCCTAGATGATGAGGTTATCCTGTTGGAATCCCATACAGTGATTTCAGACCATCTATCTGTGCTTATGTGAGAAAGTTGTTTCAAGCTTTATGGGATGCTATGGATAACAACAAACTTCAAAAAACCTGTAGGCTACACTCGACTGAACAGCCAGAAACGATGTGGAATCGGCCATTCACGATTAACTCTCTGTCGCGAACATTTACTGAACAAAGAGCCAGTCCCAGGTGTATTCCATGCCACGAAGATCTCACAGTGAAACAAATTCTTATCGACTGTATAGATTTTAAGATTGTAAGAGATAACTTTTATCGAGCAGCTACTTTGGAAGATCTTTTTAGTCGAGTAAAAGAAGATTGTATTTAGATTATTTGAGAGAGATCGGTTTGTTGTATAAATTTTAATGTATGTACATGTTTTTAATGCTTTAGTTTACTGGGTTATTAACTTGAATACTTAGAATTTTGTTTGTTCGTCGCTATATAGCTGAAATATTGCTGATCGCGACGTTAAACCTTAATTCTCACTCTCCTTTTCATGTGGATTGTGATGGCAAAAAAGTCTACGCCTAGATTGATTTTACCTCTCTGCCCAGTTTGGCTCAAGGGTATTGACTGCTGAATCTGTCCGTTCGTCTGTCTGTCCACCTTGCTTGTTAACAAAATATCTCTGGAAATTATAGCCAGGCTGTCTGAATTCATATAACATAGGCAACAGGCGATGGGTCAGTAGCCTAGTGAAGATGGCTGACCTTGACCTATCTTAACTAGGTCAAATTTGAGTATTGGTGATCAGTTTTCAAGGATTACGTCTGGAATGTCTAAATTCATAATACACATGCAACTAATGATCGACTAGAATCCTTTCCATTTTGATTGACCTTGGTCTATTTTATCAACTTCTAGTTATTGCAGTATTTCGGCGAATGTCAAATTTACTCTACAGTACATATACAACTTGTGATTAATTTGAACCTTGTTCAAGTTGACTAACATTGAAATAGTGAATCGTTATGCTATTGTAAACCAAATTGTACAGGGTAAAGCCTTTTTTGCCTAAATGGTGACTTACAAAAGGGGAGAGATTGCGCAAGAGTATTGCAACTCATTGACGGGACACCTTCGGTGATAAACCTTGCACCAAAACATAGTTTTGTTTTTCTTATTCTAAATTTTTGACTAATATCCTGGAACCGTTCCAAGTTCAAGAAATGTCTCTGAGGCATACATGCTATGGTATTCACTTTTACTCTTATTATACCGAAGATAAATACTTGTCTCCAAACTATATTCACAATACAACGTAAGTTTTTATTTTATTTCCTTTCTTGCCTAGTGCTATTGTTGCCTAGGGCGGAATTGGTTGCCCGTCTGTGGGAAAGAGGTGTTTATGACCTCTCTGATTTTGTTTACCCTTTTAATTTTTTTACTATATAATTGTCTCTTAATTGTTTATGCACAGTTCTCGGCCATATCATTAACTGTGGCGAATACTTTGAGCACACTGGGGAGTATTTTGTATGTCAACCCATCTATAAAATGTTATACATGTAGCATTATGTTATTGTGGACGGATATCCTTTTATATGACAATGGATGAAAACATAAAAATCCTTTCAGTAAACTGCCGGGGATTAGCCACAAAAGAAAAAAGAAAGGATGTTTTTCATTATTTGCAGAAAAAGCATTACTCTATTTATTGTTTACAGGATATACATAGTTCAGAACTAACAGAAACCATGTTTAAAAACGATTGGGGATATGATTGTTACTTCAGCTCAAATAATTCCGAGTCGAGAGGAGTAGCTATACTTTTCAACAATAATTTTGAATTTGAAGTGCTTAACACTAAAGCGGACAAAGATGGAAATTTTCTGGCCTTAGACATAAAACTCGAAAATAATAGAATGACAGTGATTAATATTTATGGCCCGGATACGGACAACCCTATTTTTTACCAAACAATAGCCGATACAATAATAGAGTTGGGAAACTCGCTTTACATAATTTGTGGAGATTGGAATTTAGTCCTTAATCCCAAAATGGATATATTATATTAATTATATTAATATAAACAATCCCAATGCACGAAATTAAATGTTACACTTAATTGAAGAACTAGATCTAGTAGATATTTGGCGGGACCCTGAAATACGGAGATATACCTGGCGGCGGTCAAACCCTTTGAAACAAGCAAGGCTCGACTTTTATTTAATATCGCAAAACTTGGCCTACTACGTAGAAAATACTAGCATTGACATTGGTTGCCGTACAGATCACTCCTCTATTTTGCTACAACTAAAATTCAAAAACAAACAACATGGTAAAGGCTTTTGGAAATTTAACAAATCTCTACTAAAGGATACTGAATATGTGAAAATAATAAAAACAACGATCAGTGAAACAACTCAACAATACAAAAAGGTTGGGCAAAACAGCTCAAGTGATGAGAGTAATTTTGTTATAAATGACCAGCTGTTTTTGGAAACCCTTTTGATGAATATTCGAGGTAAAACTATCTCGTATGCTTCCTGGAAAAATGACAGAATACAAAAGTGGAACAAGAATTGATAGCGAACATAGCACAAAATGAATCTGATTTAGATTTATGTGATAACGAGGACGATCAAGCAATGATTCAAGACAATATAATTAAACTCAGACAGGACCTACAACAGATGAGATCTCTAAAAATGGAAGGGGTACTAATAAGATCGAGAGCCCTCTGGGTTGAGTCTGGGGAAAAACCCTCAAGCTTTTTTTTAGGTTTAGAAAACCGGAATTATGTTAATAAATCAATGAAAGAATTAAAGGTCAATGGAGATAAAATACTTACCGATCAGAAAGAAATTCTTACTGAAACTAAACATTTTTATGAACAACTTTATAAAAAGGAAAATGTAAACTCCGTCGATCTTGACGACCTATTTAAGACCTCAGAAATTCCTAAGCTTACAGAAAACCAAGTAGCTAGTATGGAAGGAATCTTAACTGAAGCTGAATTATTAGCAGCAATAAAACAAATGAAAAACAACAAAGTCCTGGCCCAGATGGCTTTACAGTGGAGTTCATAAAAAATTTCTGGAGAGATCTAAGTATGTATATAAAACGATTATTGGAATATGCATACGAAAATAATAACCTGTCAGTGACACAAAAGCAAGGAATTATTACCTGCCTACCCAAGCCAGGCAAAGCTAAGGAGGATCTGAAAAATTGGAGACCTATCTCCTTGTTAAATGTAATTTATAAACTCGCGTCAACAGCTCTCTCAAACAGAATAAAACCAATACTCTCATCCATTATCAGCAATTCTCAAACCGGCTTTATGTCAGGAAGATACATTGGCGATAATACGCGTCTAATATATGATATTATGGAGCATACCGATATAAGTAGTATACAGCGAGGATAATCCCTTCCATTGACCTTTGACCTCTGTGGAGGTGGAGAGGTCAAAGGTCAATGAGTGCACTTGAGCATGTACTGACCTGTCCTCTCATCCCGTCCATCATCTGGCCTTGGATCATGTTTAGACATGTTAGGGGATTCCTCCGCGGTGATGCGGTTTGGCGGTGATGCGGTCTGCAGTCCCAAATACGTGGGTTTTCGTGAGAATGTCCGGCAATCTCCAGGGGCGATAGAGTCCCCTAGTAGACCGATTGGGTCGAGTGAGGTGTCAAAGTGAAGCGCTCCTCTAGGGCCATCATGGGTGGCTGTATGTAAAATTAGGATTTGTCCCGAAAATATAAAAAGCGGAACACGGTCTTTGTCCCTAAACTAGGAGAAAACTCCTATCAGCCCTATCCAAAAGGGCTAATATCGGTCCCCGGTCTTATCGGGGTCTGCCTATCAAGCCATGGGTGGGTGCATGTAAAATCAGGATTTTTTCCCGAAAATATAAAAAACGGAACACGGACTTTACCCCTAAAATAGGGGAAACACGTATCAGCCCTATCTCAAAGGGCTAATATCGGTCCCCGGGCTTATCGGGGTCTGCCTATCAAGTCATGGGCGGGTGCATGTAAAATGAGGATTTGTCCCCGAAAATATACAAAATGGAACACGGACTTTACCCCTAAAATAGGGGAAAACCCCTACCAACCCTATCGAAAAGGGCTATCGGTCCCTGACTTATCGGGGTCTACCTATCAAGTTATGGGTGGGTGCATGTAAAATGAGGATTAGTCCCCGAAAATATAAAAAGCGGAACACGGACTTTACCCCTACAATAGGGAAAAACTCTTATCAACCCTATCTCAAAGGGCTAATATCGGTCCCTGGCTTATCGGGGCCTGCTGAGAGAGGTAGGGTGGGGGAGTGGGTGTATGTAAATTTAGGATAATGTAAATTGAGGATTTGTCCTGAAAATATAAAA
>JAVTVY010034095.1:0-13740 GCA_036873755.1 Hanleya hanleyi
ACAGACGTACGGACGTACGGACAGACGGACGTACAAGACGACGACAATACCCCATGGCCAAAATTGGCCGAGGGGTAAAAAACGAGAGATCCTGAAGATCTTGGCGCCCACCATTGTCTGATAATTGTAAGCTAATGACAAGAGGATGTTTTTGTCCATTGTTACTAAGAACAACCAATTGATTTGTAATTTTGTTTGCAGAATTTTGAATTTATTTTGAGCGAAAAAGATAAAAAAAAAAGGATACGGGAAAACACCAAGATATTATCTTTATAATTGTTTCAGGAGTTTCAAGATTTCTAGAAAATGTACTTGACATGTCGGTTGTTATAGTACAAGTGAAATGAGCAAAGTTAGAGAAGTCTGAAACTGAATGTCAGGAGGATCCTTCGTCTTCGTTTTGTAGTATTTTTTTTGCACGTGTCATCATTGTGTATTGTAAGCGAAGACAAATCTTTTTGACAATTTGGCATGAGCTATGAAACATACGTAGGCCTACTTAAGATTTTATAATTAGGAACGAATGCTTATTCTGTTCTGCTTACTGGGCTACTTTAAGATATATCTCTTTTGAGATACCATGCTCTAATATAGCAAGGTGGTACCGATACACGACTTAATACTGCAGGGATACGGTCCCTGCAGTTATGTTGAAACTTTGAAAGTGTCTGAACCCTGATTATCTCCGTTGGATCGAAACACGCAGTACCGATAGTCTACAGTTGTCGAGTTGACGTTAAGTCACAAGAGTGACATCCCTAATGTAGGCGACCCATCGGCAGAGGAAACGGTGGGGCAGTTCACAACTCGGGAATACCTTATTGATTTGAAGCGTAACTTTGATTTTTGAATTGGACCACAAAAAGATATCTTCCACAACTAGGCCCCATGTGGGACCGGTGTACCAAATTTCAGAAAGATCCATGAATTAGTTCCTGAGAATTCACGATAATGTTTCAAGGGGAAATTCAAGATGGACGGCTGGCTGTCATATTGGATTTTAGAATCGGACCAAAAAGGTATCTTGCACAACTAGACCCAAATGGGAACCTGTGTACCAAATTTGAGAAAGATCCATGCAGTAGTTCCTGAGAAATCGCGATAAAATTTCATGGGGAAATCCAAGATGGCCACCTGGTGGCCATATTGGATTATCGAATCGGACCAGAAAAGGTATCTTGCATAACTAGACCCCAAGGGGAACATGTGTACCAAATTTGAGAAAGATCCATGCAGTAGTTCTTGAGAAATCGCGATAACAAAGTTTCATGAGGAAATCAACATGGTCGCCTGTTGGCCATATTGGATTTTCGAATCGGACCAAAAAAGGTATCTTGCACAACTAGACCACAAGGGAAACCTGTGTACCGAATTTGAGAAAGATCCATGCAGTAGTTCCTGAGAAATCGCGACAACAAGGTTTCATGGGGAAATCCAAGATGGCTGCCTGGTGGCCATAATGGACTTTCGAATCGGACCAAAAAAGGTATCTTGCACAACTAGACCCCAAGGGAAACCTGTGAACCAAATTTAAGAAAGATCTATGCACTAGTTCCTGAGAAATCGCGATAACAAGGTTTCATGGGGAAATCCAAGATGGCCGCCTTGTGGCCATATTGGATTTTCCAAATCGGACCAGAAAAGGTATCTTGCACAACTAGACCCCAAGGGGAACCTGTGTACCGAATTTGAGAAAGATCCATGCAGTAGTTCCCGAGAAATAGCAATAACAAGGTTTCATGGGAAAATCCAAGATGGCCGCCTTGTGGCCATATAGGATTTTCGAATCGGACCAGAAAAGGTATCTTGCACAAATAGACCCCAAGGGAAACCTGTGAACCAAATTTAAGAAAGATCTATGCACTAGTTCCTGAGAAATCGCGATAACAAGGTTTCATGGGGAAATCCAAGATGGCCGCCTTGTGGCCATATTGGATTTTCCAAATCGGACCAGAAAAGGTATCTTGCACAACTAGACCCCAAGGGGAACCTGTGTACCGAATTTGAGAAAGATCCATGCAGTAGTTCCTGAGAAATCGCGATAACAAGGTTTCATGGGGAAATCCAAGATGGCTGCCTGGTGGCCATATTGGATTTTCGAATCGGACCAGGAAAGGTATCTTGCACAACTAGACCCCAAGGCAAACCTGTGTACCGAATTTGAGAAAGATCCATGCAATACTTTCTGAGAAATGACAATAACAAATTTTCATGGGAAAATCCAAGATGGCTGCCTGGTGGCCATATTGGATTTTTGAATCGAACCAGAAAAGGTATCGTGCACAACTAGACCCTAAGGGGAACCTGTGTACCAAATATGAGGAAGATCCATGCAATACTTCCGGAGAAATGACAATAACAAAGTTTCATGGGGGAAATCTAAGATGGCCGCCTTGTGGCCATATTGGATTTTCGAATCGGACCAGGAAAGGTATCTTGCACAACTAGACCCCATGGGGAACCTGTGTACCAAATTTGAGAAAGATCCATGCAGTAGTTCCCGAGAAATCGCGATAACAAGGTTTCATGGGGAAATCTAAGATGGCCGCCTTGTGGCCATATTGGATTTTCGAATCGGACCATAAAAGGTATCTTGCACAACTAGACCCCATGGGGAACCTGTGTACCAAATTTGAGAAAGATCCATGCAGTAGTTCCTGAGAAATCGCGATAACAAGAATTGTTTACGGACGGACGGACTGACGGACGAACGACGGACCATGGACGACAGACCACGGACGAAAAATGATTTGATGGGGGAAATAAAATATCCAAGAAGGCCGCCATGATGACGTCACCGTCTGTGACGTTATTTTCAAAAAAAGTATTTTTGGAAGATTTTTCGGTAAGAATTTTCGATTTTTTTTTTCTTCACAAAAACTGCATGATAAGTTAGTAAATAATTATCTGATATGAAACAAAATAGGTTTTCCCCACTTTTCCATACAGAAAAGCAAAAAAAATGAAGAAATATGACGAATACATCACTTTTCTGTTACCCCACATGGCCGCCATTTTGAATTTACCCATGATCCTCTGCTCGGTGGGTCATGCAAATAGGCTCAAAATGACCCCAATATGATAATCTAAAAAGTCACAGAGTATCAGCTCTCCATTTGTTGTCGTTCCGGAGATAGGAGCAAAAAACCAACAGAAAGTGCCTCCCCCCCCCCCCGCAACAGGCCAGGTAGGGTTAAACATGTTAAACCTTAATTCTCTCTCGACCGATAGCCAGGGAGAGAGGCCATGGCTCTTTGTCATGGTTTATCCACTTGACAAGAGACAGGAGTCATTCTGTGGGACTGTTCTGCTTGACGTAGTTTTGTCAATTGGTGGGATTTTCACTGTTTTATGCCTGTATGTCGAAGCCTGTTTTCAATAAACTAGAGCCACTGGAGATATATTTACCACATGTGGACACGGACTATCAAATTTGCAGAAAAGTTGCAGTTTATTTGATGTAGGTTTGTCA
The DNA here is from genome assembly GCA_036873755.1 of Hanleya hanleyi. Lineage (NCBI taxonomy): Eukaryota > Metazoa > Mollusca > Polyplacophora > Lepidopleurida > Hanleyidae > Hanleya > Hanleya hanleyi. The sequence goes on from JAVTVY010034095.1 coordinate 3,473, forward strand.
AGATTACTAATTCATTCACCACCCCAAACTTTTTCAGAAATAATGACATGTTAGGTTCAGAATGATGTGTGAACATAAATCGTGTTTAGTGTGTTGGTGTGTTGTCGGTATTTAATGCCGATGGAGACTCGCACGCCGTATATCATCGATAAACAGCACACTGTTTATTAATACATTTGTTATGATCTATGCCCCCAAAAAGTTTGTAGATGATTTTCCCCAGAGTTAAGGTCCTTAATCTTCGACAACAGTATATGCTTGTTTCGGCCACATGTTGGGTAGTATTCGCTTGACAATTTAAAAACTTACATAGAAAATATTTAATACCTTGGCAGGTCAGGTTTTTTTATCATTCTGATGATTTTGCCCATTTATCCTTCAGATCAATGTATGGATTATTTTTAGATGAGCAACGGATGCTCAGTACCTGCAGATGTTCACTGAATGGTTTATTTTTTACCCATTTTGATGACTTTTACAGTAGTTATGACCCTATGTTATCAACAGCAATATATGATATAGTACTTTCTTCTCTAGGCTGTACCTTCATTATTAATTGATAAAAAAGTTTCGATGATTTTCCCAAAGTTATGACTCATGTCGTGAACATTAATATATGTTTTATTGTACATGTACATTGTTGACAAGATTGTAACTTCCTGACAACTTGATATTATATACCTTGGGAATGATTACCATTAGGTATTGAACTATCGTGTTTTTACCCCGTAGCAGGATACATCTCAGCAATCTCTGATTGCTGCTGTTCTGTATTTCTTAATTGTAGTGTGCGCATCTTGCTAGATTGGCATTCAAATTTTAGTTTTAGTCTCTTTTCTGTTATCATCTATACTGTTGATTGTTCATAAGCATAGATACTTGTGCAGAAGGGTATGGTGGCCGAGAGGGGCCATCGTCACTTCGCCATCGTGCCATAGGGCGATAGAGCGATAGAGCGATGGCGATAGAGCGATAGAGCTATGGCGATAGAGCGATAGAGCGATGGCGATAGAGCGATAGAGCGATGGCGATAGAGCGATAGAGCTATGGCGATAGAGCGATAGAGCGATGGCGATAGAGCGATAGCGATAGAGCGATGGCGATAGAGCGAAGTACATGACTGCGCATGACTACACCAAACGAGACAAGTCGACATTTTTGCCTACCTTTGTGTTCACGGTATCGGTACAAGATTTTCATGGCGGTCAAAATGAATATCAACGCCATGCATATTAAGAAAAACTCTGAGATGATTCAAGGAATGCCATTATGAATATATTAAAAAAAAATCTTTGATTAATGACACGGAGGGAGGAAGGATTGATGCTTATTAATGTTCAATTATTGGAGAACGTTGATAGGATATTAATTTATTAAGATCTGCCTCTCCCCCTATACCCCCGCATTGCACAAAGAACGGAATGTCTCAAAGAGCGGAGACCAAGGACCACTTCGTCTCTCCACCCTCAATAATTACGAGGGGGTGCTTTGAAATGGGCCGAAAATTAGTAGAGAAGCGTGTGAAATAAATCTAAAATTACATGGGGGTGTACCCCGACCCACCTCTTTAATTCTTCCTTCGCGGGTCTAAATTTGTCGTGACTGGTTTTAAATTGCAGTTTCATGCCAAGTACCAACATTTTCTCAGTGGTTTCGTACTAAATGGAATTTAGACTGGTCACAAGGTGACTTTAAGCTATTAGGTCTTGTGTTTACAAACAATTTGGCCGAAAAGGTTGAAAAAATTACAAAGATAAATTAAAAGATATTGTCATACTCATGAAGATATGGTCCAAAATAAGATTGACTCCACTAGGACGAAATGTCATTTTAAAAAAGCTTGTTGTTGCCGAAACTCAACCATCTATTTTCCTCTCTTCCAAACCCACCCGAACCACTTATAAATGAATTCCAGAAACGCTGTTTTGAATTTGTTTGGAACTCGAAACCTGATAAAATTTTCAGAAAAATTTCTGTTAAACCACTTGAACATGGCGGTTTAAATAATCCTATTGTTAATATGTAATCCAGGCACAAAATATATCGTGGATTAGGATTATTACAAGCTGATAATTCCAAGTGGGGTAATATTTTGAAAATGTATATGCCAAAGAATATAGACCCAATAGGAGTTGGTTCAGCATTCTTAAGAACTAATATTATACCAACGATGGAAAACGTATTTTGGAGGGACACGCTTCTAGCCTGGACAGAATTTCAAATAAAACTAGAGAACTGTCAAACTTTCTCGAATGAAATGGTACAATGAAAAAATTAAAATTGATAATAAAGCTCTACATTTAGGTCACTGGGATGGAAAAGGCGTGCGGTTTGTAAATGATATTTAGATAATAACGGAATTTTTTTGTCATTTGACTCTTTTCAGTCCATTTATAAATGCGCAGCCAATTTTCTGGAATAATTATCAGTATGTCAGGCAAGTAGTATATAAAACTGATATTAACGCAACTTGACCTTGCATAGTGGAGAGAAAAACTACCTCCGAACACAGAAGAGTTGCAATTTTTGCAGGTCACTGCGCAGGTTAAGTGGTTGCCATGGTGACGTCACTTCCGGTCACGTGACCTTTGGGGCATGTATTCCTCCGCGGTGATGCGGTCGCGGAAAAAAGCCTCCGCGTACAGAAAAATAGTCTCAAATACGCGGGGAGCTGGGAGAAATTCTCCGGCAATCTTCGGCAATCTCCGGGACATTTTGGGGGCGAGAGGGGCCCCTAGTGGACCGATTGGGTCGAGTGAGGTGTCAAAGTGAAGCGCTCCTCCAGGGCGATCAAGTAGTGGATGGGTGTATGTAAAATTAGGATTTGTCCCAAAAATACAAAAAGCGGAACACGGACTTTACCCCTACAATAGGGGAAAGCCCTATAAACCATGTTCAAAAGGGCTAATATCGGTCTCCGGCTTATCGGGCCTGCCTATCAAGTCATGGGTGGGTGCATATAAATTGAGGATTTGTCCCCGAAAATATAAAAAGCGGAACACGGGTTTTACCCCTACAATAGGGGAAAACTCCTATCAACCATGTCCAAAAGGGCTAATGTCGGTCTCCGGCTTATCGGGCCTGCCTATCAAGTCATGGGTGGGTGCATGTAAATTGAGAATTTGTCCCCGAAAATATAAAAAGTGGAACACGAACTTTACCCCTAAAATCGTGCCTGATTCGCACATTTGCATCTGTACGGGAAAATGCCTGTATGTGTATAGGGGTGGTCATTTTTTGTGGATTTTACTATGGGTTGTGGTGTCTTGTTTTCTTCGTCTCACCACGTAAAACATGATGGGAAGGGTCTCGGAGCTAAGCGGTGAAATTGTTCGAAAAGTTCACGGAGGTCTAGATAGGCCCATAGGCCTACTGGCTCAATGGATAGGTCCATGCTGGGCAATTCACACATGTTCATTGCGATATGGGTTTTGGGATCTTGTTTTTCACGTCTCACCACGTAAAACACGATGGGCGGGGTTCCGAAGCTAAGCGGTTAAATTTTTTGAAAAAGTCCCTGCGCGCATGCGTAGTGGGTAAATAGTGCTGGGTGGCTGTTTTGGGGTCTAGGTGAGCCCCAAGTGGTCCGATGGTGTCGTACGAGGTCTTATTTTGAAGCTCTCGTGGAGGAGCATCCGACTGGGCTAATGCATCGTCCGTTTTCAATATTCTGCGTGCGCAGTCTGGCCGTAGTATAGAAAGCAGCCATTTTGGGGGTGCGTGGGAGTGTGCTTGGGGTAGAGATGGACCACTATTGGTCCAAATGAGTCGTGGGAGGGGTCAAAGTGAAGCTTTTGTGGGGTAGAGTCAGAATGACGTGCTTCTTATTGCAAGTCGCGTCAATCTGCGCATGCGCAGTTGGGTGTAGTAAGTAAAGTGGTCATTTTGGGGGTGCGTGGGGGTGTGTTTGGGGTAGAGATGGACCACTATTGGTCCGAATGCGCCGTGGGAGGTGTCATTTTCTAGCTCTCGGGGTGTAGACCCCGATTTGATGGATGGCCACAACATCTATGACGTCATCGGTGACGTCAACAGTACAAGTAGTAGCGAAAGTACATGTGCATGTACTATGTGCCTATACATGTAATCTGTCCATATACATATACTCTACCAATGTACATTTTTCTTGTCCATGTACTTGTACTCTTGCGGGAACAACACAGTATCCTGATAATATATACATCGCGGTGATGTGGCGTTAGTCAGCTTATCTGGCTAGTACTTCACACATTTATCGTTTTGAATTTATCTTAATTGTAAGAAATTACATATCAGACTGTATGTTTGTTGTCCATAATAATAACATAATTATGAATGACCAGACTGTATCTATGTTGTCCATAATAATAACCTAAATATGTATGACCAGTTACATCCGGGGACCTTTGTTTTATATCCGGGACCTCATCTTACATCCGAGGTTTTCATTGTTTTACATCCGGGACTGTGGTTTTACATCCGGATGCTACAATATATGTCTTGTATTATACAATATATGTCTTGTATTATACAATATCTGTCCTGTATTATTCAATATCCGTCCTGTATTATACAATATATGTCCTGTATTATTCAATATCTGTCCTGTATTATACAATATCTGTCCTGTATTATACCATATCTGTGCTGTATTTTACAATATATGTCTTGTATTATACCATATCTGTGCTGGATTATACCATATCTGTCCTATGTTATACAATATCTGTCCTGTGTTATACAATATCTGTCTTGTATTGTACCATATATGTCCTGTATTCTGACTCTACCCCACAAAAGCTTCACTTTGACACCTCCCACGAACCATTTGGACCAATAGTGGTCTATCTCTATCCCAAACACACCCCCACGCACCCCCAAAATTCCTGTTTTCTATACTACGGCCAGACTACGCATGCGCAGAATATTGAAAACGGACGATACATTAGTTCAGTCGGATGCTTCTCCACGAGAGCTTCAAAATAAGACCTCTTGCCACACCATCGGACCACTAGGGGCTCACCTAGACCCCAAAGCGGCACCGCCACCCAGCACCATTGACCCACTACGCATGCGCGCAGTGACGCTTTAAAAAAAATCACCGATTAGCTTCGGGACCCCGCCCATCGTGTTCTACGTGGTGAGACGTGAAAAACAAGATCCCACAACCCATATCGCAATGAACATGTGTGAATTGCTAAGTATGGACCTATCCACTGAGCCATTAGGCCTATGAGCCTATCCATACCTCCGTGAACTTTTGAAAAATTTCACCGCTTAGCTTCGGGAACCCGCCCATGTGTTCTACGTGATGAGACGTGAAAAACAAGATCCCACAACCCATATCGCAATGAACAGGTGCGAACTGCCCAGTATGGACCTATCCATTGAGCCAGTAGGCCTATGGGCCTATCCAGACCTCCGTGAACTTTTCGAAAAATTTCACCGCTTAGCTCAGAGACCCTTCCCATCGTGTTTTACGTGGTGAGACAAAGAAAACAAGACCCCACAACCCATAGTTAAATTCCGCAAAAAAATGACCACCCCTATACTCATATAGGCATTTTCCCGTATAGATGCAAATGTGCGAATCAGGCCCTATTTTAGGGGTAAAGTCCGTGTTCCGCTTTTTATATTTTCCGGACAAATCCTAATTTTACATACACCCACCAATGACTTGATCGCCCTGGAGGAGCGCTTCACTTTGACACCTCACTCAATCCAATCGGTCCACTAGGGGCCCCTCTCGCTCCCAAAATGTCCCGAAGATTGCCGGAGAATTTCCCTCAGCTCTCCGCGTATTTGGGACTACTTTTTCTGTCCACGGAGGCTTTTTCCCGCGACCGCATCACCACCGACGGCTTCACCGCGGAGGAATACATGCCCCAAAGTTCACGTGACCGGAAGTGACGTCACCATGGCAACCACTTGATCTGCGCAGTGACCTGTACAAATTGGAACTCTTCTGTGGTAGTTTTTCTCCCCAATATGCAATATGTTTAGGTCAAAGGTCAAGTTGCGTCAATATCAGTTTTATATACTACTCAAGCAGTACGGAAAGCAGCAAACAACATGAGATTTGAACTTTTACAGAAACAATATATGATACCGTTGATACCGCCCCCTATTTCACTATTAATAAGTGTAAAAAAAAGGCTGTAAAATGTTATATAGAAATCTCTTGACCTTTAGATTTACTGTACTAAACAGTTCTTGAAAAAAATTATAGTGATTCGGAGTGGTATATATGGAATAATAATGTAACAAAGAGATGTGAAATATAAATGGTTTCGATACAGAATTATTAACCGAATATTGACTACCAACATTTTTGCACATAAACTTTACCCTGATACATCTAACTTATGTACATTTTGTAGCAAAGTTCCAGAGACTATTATTCATCTCTTTTGGGAATGTGAACATATCTATCCTTGGTGGAGTTTACTGGAAAATTGATTCGCTTCGGCGGGTGTTCCAATTATATTTTCTCCAGAAAAAGTTATACTTGGTCTTTTACAACCCAGAAATCAGCCACTCAACTACTGTATTTCTATTATTAAATTTTCTATATATAAAATGAAAGTAGTTAAAAATCCCTTGGTTGAAAAGTGTTCAAAACGCTTTAAATGTGCGTACGAAACCGATAAATATTTCCAGTAGAAGAACTGCGAATGGCGCTTGTTTTACCAGTATTGGTCATCGCTGCATTTACTGTTTAGACTCTTATGATGTTGTTTGCGTAGATAAATCGAGGTGTAATGACGATGTATCTGTTTGTTGTATAACATGAGTTTCTAATTACAAATACAACCATTTTTGTTTAGTACAATAAAATGTTGTATGTACAATGTGTATTACCCAACAAAACCAAATAAGATATAAAAAAAATAAAAATCAATGTTTGTTCTATGCGATTTAGTGTTAAGTCCAGCCACGATCAGCACAATCTTAATGAATTATCAGTTTCATATGACATCCGCCTTTCTTTTTCGATAAAAACGCGGAAATGGCCGCGTTCAGCACCCACAACTTCAAATAATTCAACTTACGCATCGACGGACGAATTGGTCTTTTCTTTCAGAGGAGTTAGAAGTTGAATTTGACGAAAAATTACGAGACTATGGGTAAATCAGATTACCAATATTTTAGGGGGGGGGGAGTGACCTCTTCTATTTCGATTCTACGTTGATTTTTTTACAAGCGTTGATCAGCATTAATTACAAAACTTGATTTCAAATGTTCCAGATGTATATGTTCACCAGACAGCGAATATCACTGCTTTATTTATTAGATTCTTATGTCGATCTTTTAGCCAATGTTTATTATTTTAGCCCATATACAATACAACTTATCGGTCTATCTCTCTGTGTTATCTGTGTAATCTTTGTGGTATGCCGCTGGCCCCTATAGTATTCATGAATCCGCCTGATAATAACTAGAGTTTAGCGGCGAGCTCTCTTGTGTTGGAGGTACGATTATCACCGTATGAATATGCATGATTATGAGACATGCTCTATCGCTCTATCGCCATCGCTCTATCGCTCTATCGCCATAGCTCTATCGCTCTATCGCTCTATCGCCATCGCTCTATCGCTCTATCGCCATAGCTCTATCGCTCTATCGCCATCGCTCTATCGCTCTATCGCCATCGCTCTATCGCTCTATCGCCATAGCTCTATCGCTCTATCGCCATCGCTCTATCGCCATCGCATCGTCGCTATATAGCTGAAATATTGCTGAATGCGACGTTAAACCTTAATTCTCTCTCTCTCTCTCTATCGCCATCGCTCTATCGCTCCATCGCTCTGTTTTTTGACGTACGATGGCGAAGTGACGATGGCCCCTCTCGGCCATCATAGAAGGGACATACCTGTATTGGGTACCTGTATACATTTTCAGGTGTGCGACAATCCGCCCCACCCCTGTCAATTACATAGAAATTCCTCATTTGTGGGGATATTGTGGGGCGGTCTTCCCCATACCATCCCCGCGTATGAGTACTAAGCCAGCAAACTCCATATTTGTAAGAATATTGTGGGGTGGTCTGCCCCATACAATCTCCAATGCCACGTTTGACTAACTGCCTCGGAAATTTGTGGTCTGCCTCATACCATCCCCACGTACAATTAACAGCCCCGCAAATTGCACATTTGTCGGGATATTGTGGGACGGTCTGTCCTATACCTACCCGACGTCGGATAACTACCCTGCAAATTCCCCATGTGTGGGGATATTGTGAGGTGTTCTGTCCCATACTATCCCCACGTCTGAAAAAAATGTGGGGTCATTCTCCACCAGGTTGCCCCACATCACCCTCACATGTTGAAGTCCGTGAGGTTGAAGCAGGGATAGTGTGGGGCATTAAATAAGCATGGAAGAAGATCAGAGACTGCCCTTCCTAGACTAAGTCCGATGTGGGGATTTGACTAACTCCCTGCATATTCCCTACATAGTCATTCCTACAGAACAGGTACGGCGCATCACGTTGGGCACACCGGTTCTCGTCGGATCACCGAAGTTAAGCAGCGTTGAGCTCGGTCAATACGTGGATGGGTGACCGGGTGCTGTACTGGCTGGGCTGATCAGTGTCCAGAATAATAGGAACTGTGGACACTCTCGTGTTCTGGCACATGTAGGCACCGTCGTGATATGACTGAAACAATGTTGAAAACGACGTGAAATCATACTCACTCACTCATTCCTACAGAACATAATCCCCACATATTCTCCAGTATACTGATTTGTAAGGGAATGAACAGTCACAGAGATGCATCATTCTCTAAAAACGACCTAGACATTCATTTGGAAGAAGAATAGTGCTCATCGACAAGGAATTCATCAAAGAATGTCATGGTGTCTTGCTGCCATCAATGTCATCTCTTGTTTTTTTTTTCACTTTTCATTTCATACATAATTGGAACTGGTCTTTCGATTACAGTACAGGGCAGAAATAACTTGAACAAAAGCCTTGAACGCGATTCCCTCGTGTGCAAATCGCGGTTAAAATAATGCTGCGCTAAAAGCTGACACGTCGAGTGGAAAACAAGAGCGCGACCCTTACATGACTGTGCATGAAGTTGCGTTCCATGTTAAGTTATTTCTGCCCTGTACTGGAAATTGACACGGTAAATCTTTTTGAACGACAGATGAATATTCAATGTCGGATCAGACGCCTAAAACATACATGTTCATTGATATTATTGATCCGTTAACTCACTTAGGTATGTAACTCATCATTTTGTATATGTTAATAGATTATATGTATATCCACAAGACATATATATCTCTGAACCGACCAAACGCTTCATTCTTCACCATGTACCAATCACAAAACTACAATCACAGTGATTTGTACAAAGGGCAAGCTACGGGGACAAAACGTTCACCACCAGAATCTCACCACAAAAATTCAACAATTAAACGGAACATAACAAGGTGGTGAAAAATGTAACCTATTTGGATCGTCAAGCGGAGGCTGACGAAGTGAAAGACAGTTTCATAAAATCGCACAAGGGCTATATACACTCAGACTATCTTCTAAGAATACAATTCTGCTTATCTCTTTGCGTACGTGCCACGCCACACTAAAAAATGCTAAGAAAACATTTGCAGCTTTGGTGTACCTAATTACTCATTATGTGTGGTATTGAAAAGAGGTCGAAAGGGGCAGTACAAATATAACCTGTTTGAGAAATTCGATGGGCAAATGAAAACCACGATCCCGAGAGAAAACACCATTAAGTAAAGCTAAACAGAACATGATGTAGATAAAAAGGTATGCCTACATATTACCTATATAAAGTGTAACTGGTATGTTTATGTATATAACCCGGGGTTTTGTTAAGCTGTTTGCTTGGGTCGCCCGTCACTTAGCTGTATAGCTTTAATGGTGCAAAGTCGAAAAAGAACAGAAAGAAACTACAGTGTGATTTTAAGTAAATAACTTGAGTACATGTACTCTACTTTCTAGCTAATATATCATTCCCAGAAGTCATGTGGATGAGTTTGAATCCTTATATCAGAGTATATGAGACATAGATGTAGTGTTACGATTTCTGAGAAGTTGTTACCGGTACATAATAGGCGGGAAGCCCATATAGCAAAATGTTCCCACACCCTGCAAGGCAGGCCGGAATATTATAAGGTACTGGTAGCTGTAGCATGTCAAGGATACATGTAGCTTTCCTCAATAACAAGTGAGCACACGTTGCATTTGGGGCTTCAGGATACCCATCTGCCTCTAACACCATCAGTCTACTGCTATAACAAACTGCCTCATTGGTCTT
>JAVTVY010034096.1:0-13950 GCA_036873755.1 Hanleya hanleyi
ATGACGACTTTACAAAGATTATTAAGGATTAAGAATACTGATCAGCGATACGGGTTTTATATTTTTGGAACATCATGAGGTCTTGCCGGCATCATTAAAAACTGTTGATCGCATCTCTCTTGCAAGACACTAGCCTATGTTTATGTATACTATGATTGTCTTTTTGAATTTGGTGGTAATACCGTTATATGGAATATGGAATAGGTCTTTGGATTATGGACGCTAATATTCGTTAATGGGCTGAATTATGAATGACGGACAAGATGCTTGTAATTCACTGAAAGATACATGTTCAAACCACAATCATACGGTGAGAAGGCGGCTCACTGTATATATATTGACTTGAGTCGGACTGAAGGATTTCTCTTTTAGCAACACCTGAATAGGTCTGTGACCTGATTTAGAAAACAGGGAACACTGGTCAATCTGCTATTTACATGTTCATTGGTAACAGATGTTCTTCTTTTGAGGGAGATTTGGCGGTAAAATTGTTAATGTTACTCTATACATTTCCATAAAATATTGATTAACTCGTTGATTAGTGATTACCATTTCGTTGACACTGAAATAAAATACATTGTGTTGGCTTTTGAACCGGATAAAATATACACGTTGGTAAAAAAAAACACATTGTTACTCACTATTTAATCGAAAAGCGTGTATTTACTACATGGATATTAGCAAAAGAAATACACAGCTGGTGACAATTAGAACATATTAGCAACTTGGTGCTCTCACTGCGGTCCGCGCGATGTCTATATAAAGACGGGTGTTATTGTTTGAGATCCGAGCTAGTCATCGAACAGTGTAGACGTGTTCCGATTTCGGTCCTTAGTTGCATTGAATTTGATGGGTTATTTTTTTTCTCCTGTATTTTGTTTTCCTTATTTTTTTGCTATGTAGTCATTAGTGTATATACGTTATAATTAATTCTTTCTATCCTTTTTTTTTTCCTTTTCTTTTCTATCCTTTTCTTTCATAGTTAAATTTAAATTTAGGTGCACACTCAGCACGACTAACTGGGTGCCTTTGTTTTACTCCGCCCTGAGTAACCCCATGGCCTTTAGTCTAACACCTCTTACATATAGAACTTTCCTATCTGTCTTCACAAAACTAGTTGTTATTTTATAACTAGAGGGTGATCCGCCATGGCGGACACCGAAGAAGATATGGAATTTACCACCGTACAGACTAGAAAGATGAAACGATTGGCGGCAGAATCTCACGAGTGGGCCATCAACAAAACCAAAGTTGTAGTCCAAGAAGAAACCAATCTAACTGTGAACATGGCCGCTGTCGGGCAAGCCCTTACCAAGGTAAATCCTTTAAAGTTTGGCGCTGCACTACAGAATCAGGTAGGTAATGTAAAATCTGTGAAGAAATTACCATCTGGTTAAATGAAAATTATGTGTTCAGACGCACAACAAGTGCAAAAATTATTAGATATGAGTACCATCTTAGGCATTGATATACAGTGTTCTACTGCTTCCCGATTTAGACCTCGGGGAGTCATTTATGGCGTCACAGAGGAATTGTCTGTGAATGAAATTCTAGAGGCATTAAAACAATTTAAGGTTGTCAATGTTCAACGCCTCACAAAGGGGAGAGACAAGGTCCCCTCCACATCTATTATGTTGGATTTTGACTGTGAAACAATTCCAAATCAAGTTACATGGGCTTTATGTCATTTAAAGTCAAAGACTTCATTCCACCAGTACTTCGTTGTTTTAGGTGCCAGCGAATTGGCCACGTGGTCGCGGCTTGCAAGGGTCAAACTCGATGTCCTCGGTGCAGTGGTAATCACTCATTCGAGCAATGCACAAATAAAGAAAATCCAAAGTGTGCGAACTGTGGAGGTATTCACAGTTCGAGTTATAAAGGTTGTTCTGTGCTTAAAGAAGCCAACAAGGCACAATTTGTTCGTGTAACAAAAAAGATTTCATTTTCAGATGCATTGAAATCTGTTCGCTCTGAAACTACAGTGGTTAAAACTCCCACTCCTATAGCGCCCCTTGTCGAAGAACAATACGACACATATCCCCCGTTGCCAGTGTGTGAACAATCAAGTCAATCCACTACCACGTCAAGTCAAGCGACTACTATTACGCAACAATCTACCCACGCGAACCCACTAAAGCAACAGCGAACAAAGCTCCAATAACAATACAATACAATACAATCTTTATTACTCGACTTCATATACAGAAGTATGGTAATCTATAATATTAGTAGTTCGATACCAAAAAAAAACAAGAAAAAAAAACTGAGAGTAAAAGAAATAGAATGTTTTTTGCACAGTTTAAGAATTATGTACAAGGGTTGGAAGAGGCAGGTGCAGAGTTGGAGTCTGGTGGTGCTCGTGGTGAAAATCTGGCAGAGTACATTTTAAAAACTTGGAGGGCAGATTCAGAGGCTCGAGACTGTTCAGCATTGAGAATTTGCTTCAGAATGAGCGAGTTTGGGGGAGGGTCAGTTGGGTTAATATTAAGTGCAGTGAGGAGGTCATGTCTTAAGGAGGAGAATGCAGGGCAGTGTAGTAAAAAATGTTCTTCACTTTCTATCGAATTGTGGTCACAATTGGGACATAATCTGCCTTCCCTGGGGATATTTTTGTATCTGCTTACTTCGATTTCTAACTTATGACTGCTTATTCTGAGTTTAGTTATTGTATGTCTGTGATTAGCATTATTTATGTTTTGAAGATAGGATTGTTGTTCGTACACTGCCAAAAATAGGGTACTTAAAACAAAAAACTTATTTTAAGAAAAAATCATCTTGAAATAAGATAAATTATCATGGAGTGAGGTAAGAATAATTTACTTATGGATATTTCCTTGGATAAGAAAATTATAAGTTTATTTATCTTATTCAAGATTCACAAATCTTATTCGAAGATCTTAGTTAAGAAAAATTATCTTGGCGCGGTTTACTCATTTAAGAAAAAAAATCTTATTTTTTCTTCAGTAAGATAATTTATCTTGCTATGAAATCTAAAGTAAGATATTTTTGGAGTGGGGTAAGAATATTAAACTTATTCCAGATAATTATCTTGTTCAAGAAAAACTGACCACTTGGATAAGAAAATATTTCTCAAAGCTGTTAACTTGGATAAGACAATATTTCTCAATGCTGTTGAGTTAAATATTCTTACTCAAGAAAACATGTATACAATCTTCAAGATAAATTATCTTACATTGTAATTTGTAAATTCAACAAAGGGATCTTGAGCTAGCAACATTTACTTATTTAAGAAAAAACATGCTAAACAACATTTAATCAAATTGAATGACAAAAAAAATATTTTAAAAATGGGGAAATTTTATTCAGATGATGCATGTAGTGAATAGTCTTCACATAATAGTAGATGCAAAAGTTTATGCATGTAGAAAGGGTATCCCAATAATTTCAGCCACGCCACAATTCCCCACAGGATCAATAAAACGAGCTCCATAGTGACACTTCAAATATTTTCCTACAATCCAATTAATGTTTTTAACTAATTTTTTTGTATATCATATTACTGCCATAAACTGAACATGAATTTATGCTTGTTTCAGTTAGGATTATACATGCAAAATAAAAACATGATCAAAATAATGTCATGCAATTGAAGTATGAGTGAGTGAATAGAATTTAACGTCGCTTTCAACCCATCATCATGCAATTGAAGGGCAAAAGTAAGTCATATATGTAAAACAGATGAAGAAATTATTTTAAATATTTTAAGGCCTTTGTTCTGACATTCATCCTTAAAACCTCTCCTTGACAAGTATTTCTTTCCATTTATAGCAGTAATACTAAAATATACTTGCACAACATTTCTCGCCCATGTCAAAGTTGTATAATATGACAATAGACTGATATATTTAAAACCATGCAAAACGGCCAAACACCAAAGATATGATGGATAATTCTCAAAATTTTGAAACTCTGTCATCTTTAATTCTCCACAGACATTACAAATATAACAGCATATTGCACTCTTGATAGTAAAAACACCTAAACTGTTCAAATAGAATTGCCCAGCCTTTGCCATGATCAGGTGCTTGTGGTGGAGAAAATCCCAATGTTTAGTCGCAGACAGGGTTGCAAGGTCCTGCAAGCTAAATCCACAGGCCCCAGTGTCTGGACAGTAGAATTTAAATTCAGTATAATTTAAATAATTTAATTTTTTTTAAGTCATCCTATAATACAGAGAGGAAAAGGTATTGCACGCGCCATATTGGATTTGCCCGCCAAATACGAAAAACAAAGTAAAGTTTTCACATTAAAAACTGTTTAACTGACCGTGTTACTGGTGTCCACTCAATTTTGAAACCTTTGTTATGCCATCTAACCCTACGGGAAATCTCAGATCGCCGTTTTATTGGTATAAATCCATCTCTGAAAACAGTAAACTTACGGCTTCTGTCAGCCGCTCTCTGTCTCGTCTGGGACGTAAATTGCTGTCTACGTCATCGCTTTCGGCATTCTCAAAGAGAGCCGTGTCTACCCGGGGGAAAACTGGTGACATTTTTGAATCTCCAATTTCAACGCGAGGCAGCATGACATCACTCGCTCGCGGGTAGACACGCAAAATGGTACATCTTCAGAAAATTTATGACTTAACCCGAAGATCACAAGATCATTGTTTAGCATCATCAGATAAGCAAGAATAGTGCGATCAGACAACATGCAGGCGAAAGTACGGTATAATTGACGTAATTCGTTGTTTTCCGCGTTTCAATGGTTGATCTTCAATACAGAATCTAGGTCAACTAAATTTATGTCTGCTGCTTCAAACGAGTAGGCCAAAAAGTTCAACGTTCAGTTTTATTTTTTTAACAACAAAACTTGCATAATGATAGCAACAAAAGTACATATCATAGGGCGTGTGAACAGTACTATGTAGTGAATGAAGAACAGAAATCACGCTAAGAACCTGGGAGAGGTCATAAATTTTCGGAAGATGTACCGTCTTGCGGTAGACACGGCTCTCTTTGAGAATGCCGAAAGCGATGACGTAGACAGCAATTTACGTCCCAGACGAGACAGAGAGCGGCTGACAGAAGCCGTAAGTTTACTGTTTTCAGAGATGGATTTATACCAATAAAACGGCGATCTGAGATTTCCCGTAGGGTTAGATGGCATAACAAAGGTTTCAAAATTGAGTGGACACCAGTAACATGGTCAGTTAAACAGTTTTTAATGTGAAAACTTTACTTTGTTTTTCGTATTTGGCGGGCAAATCCAATATGGCGCGTGCAATACCTTTTCCTCTCTGTATTATAGGATGACTTAAAAAAAATTAAATTATTTAAATTATACTGAATTTAAATTCTACTGTCCAGACACTGGGGCCTGTGGCTAAATCATACACCCAAGTTCATATACGAATATTCTTCCAATGCCGAAGGAAAGAGCTATGAAGCACTGAAGGAATCAGTACACTGCATACCATGTAGAATCCAGATCTGATGTTTTATTAAAATACTCAAAGCCCCAAAAGTTTCTGCCAGTCAAGATTGTCAGAGGCAACCTGCCACCAATTTACATTTCAAAGACATGTTTCCTGAATAGACTGCAGTGACTGTCACTGGCTTGATGCAATGACTTTGGTTTGAATGCCTATCTGACATGTATCATGAATAAGCTTATTCAACCCCAAAATACTTTTGGAGAATTCAGAACACATTTTCATTTTTTTGTCCATTATACTGTATTAAATAATTTGATTAGCTAATGTATATAAAAATGTGTTGCTTTCTTTATCTCTTCGACATGGGCGAAGCTTTTCTTGGAAATACGTTTCTACATTGCTGTGCACATGGGAGGTCGAGCTTGTATCTTTGCTTTTTTTACATATATTTTTCGTGTTTGCTTTGAAACCAATGTCACAGTCTTAAACTTACTTTCTAATTGCCTGTGTTCAGGTAGACAAAAACGACGAAACACATCTGCAGATCCGCACTTTCACCAACAGAAGCCCCTAGGATCTACTTTATGTTTCCCAATTTGTTGTTGTTGTTGTTGTAAATCTGTAAATCCACTCCCAAAGAAAGCAAATCTCATTTTCGACGTTTTCGCTCAGTTCACTGAACACATTGAGCAACATACTACTCTCATTCATCTGTAGAATGATACATTGAGAGGCTCAGTTGAGTTTCCTCAATAATGTACCTGGATACCAACATAATTCACGAGAATTGTGAGAGAACATGAAATCTTCAGTTGAAAATGGCGGTAAAATACATGAACCCATATGAAAACCATAACCGCACGTGAAGGTGGACTTGCAGATAAAAATACTAAATGACAAAAATATGTTCCTCACTCAAATAGAAGGTATAATTTCACGTATATCTTAGGCAAATTGTAACAGTAACTTTTACAAACTGACAATGACCAATTTCTTTCAGGAAACCACAGGTTCATACTATTAGTGTAGCGATCCATTTCCACTCGATTCACGATCTTACATTTTAAGGAGACACATCAGAGAAAAGATATCTTAGTTAAGATAACTTTTCTTATCACGCCATACATCTGGTAAAAATAAATCTTATTTAAGATAACTTTTCTTATAACAAGATATATCTAGTAAAATTAAATCTTATTTAAGATAAATTTTCTTAAAATAAGATAAATCTGACAAAATGGAACAAACTAAGAAAACATTTCTTGTTTTAAGGTAATTTATCTAGAATTGAGGTAAAAAAACTTATTTAAGTACCCTATTTTTGGCAGTGTATGTGTCGTAAATGACCGACAAGATTTTCAGTTTACTGGGTGGGTTGTTTTGGTCTAGCTTTTTGAAGAAATAGTTGGTATAGTCTTCTTCAAAATGGGTTTTCAGTTTTGACATGGACTGTTTTAGTTGAGATTTAGATAGAGATGAGGAGATATTTAGTGGATCTGTGTTTGCTTTGTCTAGGAAAGATTCGGTTATTGTTAGCCAATTGTTAGGAGTGTTTTTATTGTTAGAGTGGTAGTTAAAGGCGTCTTTGAGAAGGATGTTTCGGTGTTATGTATTCTATTATAGTACTTAGCCGAGGTTGTGATTATATCGAAGAAGAGTGGAAATACACCTAGCTCGGCTCTGCATGCGATATTAGTACTTCTTTTTGGAGTGCGGAGTGTCATTTTGCAGAATTTAAGTTGTGTTTGTTCATATGGAGTTTTGTCAATTTTTTCATAGTTAAGCCATTCATGGGTTTCAGATTTCTTCAGAAAGTTTTTATTTAGGCCCCATATTTCGCAATTGTAGAGTAGTATAGGTTTGATAAGAGTGTTAAAGAGTTTAGTTTGTAATGTGATGGGAAGAGAACAGTTGTTGCTGACACTTTGGAGTTTGTACAATGCTTTCTGGCCTTTTAGTTTCAGATCGTTCATGGTATCAGTGAGGTGGCCGGTGTCACTGATAATAGTTCCAAGGTATCTGTAAGAGGAACACTGTTGGCCACAAGTGAAGAAGGTGGTATTTGGGGTTTTCACTTTTCTATGTTGTACGATCATCGTTTTTGTTTTTTTCGGAGTTAATGCGGAGATGCCAGGTGTTGCAGAAGGTGTCTAGATGATTAAGAGAGTTTTGTAGACCAGTACCTGATTCTGATATAAGGACTAGGTCATCAGCATAAAGTAGATGGGAGATCCGTTCATTTTGTAATGTGGGTGCATGGCTGTCTAATAGAGTCGGGCTTAGGTTGTCGCCCTGTCGAACTCCAACCGAGCTGTGAAAGGCTGGGGATAAGAGATTGTCGTGTTTAATTTGATAGCTGATTTTGTTATGCATGTCTTTTATAAGCTTGTAAAATTGTCCACCAATACCAAGGCGTTGTATTTTAAGGAGAAGGCCATCGTGCCAAACTGAATCAAAAGCCTGTTTTAAGTCAACAAAACATAAGTGAAGTTGACTTTTGTTCTTTTTTGTATATTTATTTATTAGGGCATTCAGAATGAAAAGGTTGTCTGTTGTACGATGGTTTTTACGGAAACCTGCTTGTGCTGGGGACAGAAATCCATTTTCTTCAAGGAAGTCCGCGAGGCGATTATTAAGAATTTTAGTAAAGAGCTTGCTGATATTATTTAGAATAGAGATGCCTCTATAGTTATGAGCTTCAGATTTCTTACCTTTTTTGTGTATTGGAGTGATGTGGCCATGTGCCCAGTGGTTGGGAAATAATCCAGAGTTGAGAATTTCATTGAATAGTTTAGTGATTGGGGAGAGAAGTATGTGTTGGCCATATTTTAGAAGTTCGTTGCTGGCCTGATCAGGCCCTGCAGATTTGCTGAGTTTAAGATTCTTCATAGCGGTTTTGATTTCTGAAAGGGATATATTTTGGGAGAGAATATGTTTATCAGAATTTGTCTCCTCTAGTCGGTGAAGTTCGCTTAAGAGATCTTGGTCACTGTCCGTAGATGTGGAGTTGTTGTTTAGGGTTTTAAAGTGCTCCTAGAGGTCAGAAATATTAATATTGGAATTAGAGTGTGGGGTCTTATCCGTTTATTCCAGGGAGTCAATGAGGTCCCAGAATTCTTTCGTGTTAGTATTTTCAAGGCATTCCAATTTTTGTATTATTTCATGTTTATATGAGGCATGCTTTTGTTTCAAGAGTTTCTTATGGGCTTTTCTTTGTGTATTATATTTCTGACGAATAGCAGGATCCCAGGGTTGTTTTGTGACTTCTTTGCCCATTTTAATTACTATATTTCGTAGGTCTTTGCAATCCTGATCGAAGTAAATTTTGCTGGGACGTTTTCTTTTCTTGCTGCGTTTGAATCTATGAGTGAGGGCTAGGCTCGGGGCGGCTATGTTTCTGGCTTTCAGCATGATTATCGACCTCGGTTTGGGTTGTGGGAGTGTCTTTTCTCATGAATTCCGAGATAAGGGAAGTAATTTCGGGTTCTAGTAGTGCTATTTTGTATGAAGTGCTGTTATCACGGTTTATTTTGGGGAGTTTAGTTGGGAGTTCTTCAGTGTGGAGTGTAGGGGTTTGGGATATTTTTTCAATAGAGGATTTGATATTGCACACAATTTGGCAGTGTCTCGATAGATGGTTAAGTGATTTAATTTGCATGTTCCATATTGAGTCTGTAAAGTGTTCATTAGCAATGAAAAGATCGATTGCACTGCTTCCCCTGTGGTCATAATAGGTGAAGTTTCCCATTGTGTCACCTGGGGTTCTACCGTTCAGGATTCGAATTTGCGAGGAGATGCATAGGGATTGTAGTTCTTGGCCATGCTCGAGGACCTTTCCATGTCTGTCGAGATTGTTTCTGGGGATCTGAGAGTCTAAAGCATAACTAGTGGGCAAGGTAATGAAGTGATCAGAGTCATCATAAATGAAATCCTGTGTGTTCCCTAGTCGTGCGTTAAAATCACCCATCAAAATTATGTTTCCGAGTGGGCTGAATTTTGCAATTGTGTATTCAAGTTGAGTGAATTGATCATCAAAATATGGTGAGACCGATGGGGGAATATAACATGTTGCTAAGTATATAGATCTTTGTTCCAGCCCATATGTGTGGCTTCAATTTTTATCCAGCAAAAGTCAGGAGTTTTCAATATTGGGGTTATACTGGGTGTAAGATATTTTTTATAGAGTAGAATAATACCACCAGATTTTCTACCAACAGTGCACCTACCTCTTGCAGGAATAAAAAGGTAAGTGAAGTCCTGTAGTTCTGGTTGGTTCACAAGTTCATCACAAAGTTCACTGTCTGTAATCCAGGTTTCAATCGGACCTATGATATCATATTTCTGGATACAGGTACCAAAATAGTCATTGTCCATCTTTTTTCGCAAGCCATCAATATTTCAACAGCTAATGGTTAGTAGCTTTTCCATAACACCGATATAGGCCATTCGATTGTTCACAGATAAGATAGCTTTCTTTTCGTACATATACTAAAATTACATGTTAAAATTTAATGGTTTCTGGAGTACTAAAATATTAAGCTTAGATCGTAGGTCTTGTTGTTAGAGTTTATATCATAGTTCATAATTTTCAGTCATTAGATCTTTATCAGAGTCTATCATATCCCCAGTGGGTATCTGGGGTCTGATATAGTCAAGTATATACTATGCAGCACAATTCAGATGTAGGGTCTGTTATCTAGCAGCACAACACGATGATATATGTAGATAAAGTTCATCCAGTGGTTGGATGCAAGGTTTGCATTTGCAAGTGTTGTATTCATCAGATGTAGCAGTGGGGACCAGAAGTTTGTGTTCCGCGTGTCATCCAGCGTTTCTGGTCGCCTGTATCCATTGAATGGAGGTTGATAACCGCACCTGTCTATGTTACCATATGTATGTCTGTGATCAGGAGTGTTGATAGGGATCTTCACACCGATAATTGGGTTAACTGTCCCTTTGAGGTTCCTCACTAGTTGTCGGAGGCCTTCGTCATTGAGATGAACATGGTCGTTGTGGAGGTGATTCTGGATTGTAATATTAGCGTTGGACACAAAGTGAGCGCCGAGGTCTTCACAAAGTTGTTTTAGTTGTGCGTTCACAGCTTCTGTTTTCGGGTTGTTGATTTTGTTAGGGGGAATTCCAAGGAACACAGCGGTGGAGTTTGGTGCAACCTCTTTTGTTTTTTGTATTAAAGCACGGTAGTCATTCAGCATGGAGGGCGTCTCATTACTATCCAACTCATTGTGCCAATCAGAAAGGCTAAACATTTTGGGGCTAAGGCCGGTTCTTTAAATCCTGTAATGTAGCGAGTGGCACCAGTGACTGTTTTGTTTTTTAGTTCTGTAATAACAACAGATATATCGGACGACCTGTTGGTCAATCTTATCACAGCTATAGCGAAGTCCATTATTCGACTGCTATTGCCAGTTGTTGGCGGGGATAGAGAGGACGCATCCGCGTGGTTAAAAAAAGCCATTGGAATAGTCAGTGACATGATAGATAAACATTTACGAGGGGATCTTGTCACTCCTATGTACTTATACAGTTTAATTTCAAAGCCAGGTACTCTAACACCTGCGTCTGTTTACGATTGTAAACAATTTTGGGAAAACGGGGATGATTATTTCGCCGCGTCAGTAGTGCACCTTATTTGCATCATGGCTGTCACTATTCTTCAATTTAACATACAAAGTATGATTGCTCACGGGTTTGAATTCAAACATTACTTATATAATTTAGAAAAACAACCTGATATATTATGCATGCAGGAAACATTTCTAAAAGAAATATTACAGTTCTCAATGCCGGGATATATACCTATTAGACAGGACAGAGGCGATGGCACTATTGCTAGAGGTAGGCTAGCGTTTTTTATTAAAAACAATATTGCTTATACCAATGTTAAATTACCTGTATTCAAGACAATTGAATGTCAATGTATACATCAAACTTTGAAAAACACTAAAACGGTCAATTTAGTTAATTTATATAACCCAACAAGATACCTTGATGTTGAAGATTTTAATAGTCTTCTATCTACCATTTCAGGCCCAGTTGTATTTTGTGGGGATTTCAATGCGAAAAACATTTTGTGGAGGAATGAGAGCACAGATTACAATGGCCGTATCATAAGCGATGTTATGGATATTCATGACCTTGTTTATTTAAATGACGGTTCACCTACGCGTTATGATGTACATACTGGAAAATATAGTGCCATCAATTTAACGTTATGTACTGGTCATCTAGCCAACGCCTCTGATTGGTCTGTAGATTTATCCTCGCCTTGTGCCAGTGATCACTTTCCCATTCACATTCAGCTTGGTTTTACTTTATTCACTAATAACATGGGGGTCCACCTAGGTGGAAACTTAAAAAAGCTGATTGGTCTCTTTTTAATAGGGAATGTAGCAAGGAGATTACGGAGCAACTTTATAGCCATGATGTAGATACTTTTCACGACAATTTAATTGGTGCAATTAATGAGGCGGCGAATAATAGTATTCCCAGATCAACGGGGAATACAAACAATTTTAAATTACCTGTTCCTTGGTGGGATAATGAATGTACTAATGCTATTAAACAAAGGAAAAGGGCTAAAAATAGGGCACAGCATACCATGCTTGCACATGATATTATTGATTACAAACAAAAAAGAGCTATTGCCCAAAAAACTATTAAAACTGCAAGAAGAAATCACTGGCAGGAATACTGTTCAAAATTAAATTCTGACTCGAACATTAAGGAAGTGTGGAGTCAGGTTAAAACTATTAGTGGGAGTAATAAACGCTCCCCTATTCCTACTTTACATCATGGAAATGAGTCTTTCGTATCAAATGAAGAAAAAAGTAACACTCTTGTGGATAACTTTGCTTTTGTCAGCAGTGATGAAAATTATGATACAGACTTTATTATTCATAAGGATGAGGTGGAAAAAGACAATGCTCTTTTATTTAATAATATCTGTTTTGATGATATGCCTATCAATGAAGATTTCACCCTATTAGAATTGAAACAAGCCCTACATTCAACTAAATCTAGTAGCCCAGGTGAAGATGGTATAGGCTATGACATGTACAAACACACGCCAGAGTCGTGTCTGAATGTAATTTTATTACTATTTAACACTATATGGGCGCGTATGATTTGACCAAATTCTTGGACAAGATCTACTGTTACACCGGTACCTAAACCAGGCAAGGATGCTTCTAATCCCACCTCATATAGGCCTATTGCTCTCACATCTAATCTATGTAAATTGATGGAGAAGCTTATTAATAACCGGCTTAATATGTGGTTTTTAACAAAAAATAATATTTTATCCAAATTTCAAAGTGGTTTTAGAAAAAAAACAGGAGCACAACTGATCATGTGGTCACTTTAGAAACCTCTATTAAAAGGTCCATTGCAAATAAGGAATACCTACTTGGGGTATTCCTTGACATTGAAAAAGCTTATGACATGGTATGGAAAAACGGTTTATTGATTAAACTAAATAATATTGGTATTGGTGGTAGAATACTTGGTTGGATTAAGGGCTTCCTATCCAACCGACGCATTCCAGTTCGTATTGGACAGAGTACATCACGTGTTATGCCAATACAAAATGGCGTCCCTCAGGGAAGTGTTTTATCACCTACCTTATTTAATAATGCTGTCAATGATCTACCTGACTGTCTTGATAACAAAGTTAAGTGCTCCTTGTTTGCCGATGATAAAGCTGTATAGTTTTCTCATCGGAACTTTAACTTATGTGTTGAAAAAATTCAACAGGCCTTAGATGATATATTGAAATGGGGGAAAACTTGGGGTTTTAAATTTTCTCCCATTAAATCTGAGGCTGTTCTTTTTACAAAAAAGTTTTTGCCTGAACCACTTGTGCTAGTTTACAATGGTGCCAGGTTGAAATGTTCTGATTCATTTAAATATTTGGGGGTTACATTTGATAAATGTCTAACATGGCAAGCCCATATTGATATATTAATTAAGAAATGTCAGAAAACTCTCAACCTTACGCGTTGTGTATCTAAACATAATTGGGGTGGTGACAAAAAACCTTATTAATGATGTATCGGAGTCTAATAAGATCCCGTCTAGATTACTGTTGCGCGGCATACGACTCTGCGTGTGCTACGACTCTGCGTGTGCCTCATTAAAAAACAAACTGGATTCAATACAGTGTCGGGCTCTCCGCATATGCACTGGAACATTACGGGCAACACCTTTGCATGCTTTACAGGTTGCTTGTGCGGAAATACCACTATCCATTAGAAGACAGATAAGAACCCTCAAATATTTTATGAAAATTAAACAGTCTATAAATCATCCTACTAGTGATATTCTAGAACCTTCATGGTATGACGGTTTATTTTGGGAACGTTACCTTCCCATTCAATATTAGAGCAAACATCTTGTATGATCAAACAAATGCTGATGTTTTCTCCATTCAAAATTGTTTCATGCAGAGTTACCCACCCTGGCTGTTGACTACACCACACGTATATATGGGATTACATACACAAATTAAAAAATCTGACCCACCCCATATTATT
>JAVTVY010034097.1:0-14871 GCA_036873755.1 Hanleya hanleyi
AAACCGGCTCATGGCCACCTGTCACAAAGATAGAAAGGTCAGAATAAACAAATAGGGTCATCATCCAGATTATTATAGTAGCATATACCAAATTAAACCGATTACCACAGTGACCCAGTACATATCGGTTAAAAATACTGATAAACTTGAATTTCAAAATAACAATACTAGTGTCGGGTAGTATTCTATATTTTTTTTCTTGTAATTCAGGAATTCAGACTTAATCTGAACAACACCAAGCATATGGATATACACTTGTACCTCATGACAACACAAATATATCAGTGGGTTTCAGTACAGCAGAGCATGCCTATGTGATTGTCTCCCAGGCAGGGTTTTCACTATAAAACATTCGTAGTAGCTGTCTGTGTGTTGGTCAGTATAAGTCATCCCAGCACTTCAGACGATGCCAGGTCTAGAGGGCTGGAGACTATTTCTGGCCAATGTTCGATGAAAATTCTCAAATATCACTCAGTTATCACTCGTATATTCGGTTGTTTTATGTTTTTCTGTGGAGGTCTTCGGAATTTTTTTCTTTAATCTAAACGTGAAATGGCGGAATCTGACGCATTCTGACAGAATATTTCTGACCTTTGAGAATCGTATTTTTGGACTGAAGTAAAAATATAGAAAGTTTTTTAAGTGGAACTTAACTTTCCTGCTATATGGTCCCTCCTGGGATTTTTTCTACTTAAATTAATAACTGGGGTGTTCTCGTGAATTTCGATGGAATTTTTCGACTCCGAAGAACTTTAGTAGATATGAAAAGGTACGCTCATACTATTCAGCTTGTATCACTGACTTCCCTACTCTCCTTGTTCCCCCCGCTGATTCACATCGCATAATTCGCACCTCTTGGCCGTAAGGGGGCGCTCTGCACAGGCCAACCACCAATGACCAATGAATATCAGTCTTACGAAAGAGTCTTGGCAATACGAGTTGTCTCCCTTTTCAAACGTTCCTATGTCGTTAACGGCAAAACTAACAATTGACAGACGGCAAAACAGCGCTAATTATGTTAATTTCTGAGTAAAGAGTGAACATATTTTTGGATAACTTCCTCCATTGTTTAGTAAGGTTTGTCAACTGATTGCAAACACTTGTTCACTGATGCCTTCAAATAATTAACAAATAAATCTCTGTAAATGATGTTAATATCCCACTGATAAGACCACGCTTTATCGTCATGAGTATATAAGGCCGTCCTTAAAATTATCTGGGTTTCCGGTAACCCGACCGACCCATCAAAAACTGAAAATCGAGGGTCGGCGGTTTTATTATTATTTTTTTTCACGAGAAGAGAAATAAAATCCAAACCTGGTCTGTATTTGCAAGCTAATTCAATTCGTCTATCTTCTACAAATGATTGTTCTCGCTGCTCTAAAATGCATTTTTTTTTCACAATAAAATGTTCGCCGGTCGTTAACAGAACTGAATTCAGCGATACCAGAAGCACATGGCAAATCTCGGGGCTTTAGTTATTGCCCGTGACAAAAAGCTGTAGTTGTCTCCCTTGCCGTTCCGGGAACTAAAATGGCGCGGTCGCCATTTTCTGTTTCCGTGATACAAAGTGGAAATGTATTAAATTAAAAAACAATCATATAACCCTCGTGTCGACGACATCAACACTTCTCGAGGTCTTACAGTCAATCGTGCAGGATGTCGAGGCAGAAATAGAAACCATAACGGTTTCTAGATTGAATGCTGACTCCTCGACATCGCTTAGTTGCGACTCTGGCTTGACAGTTGGTGATCTTCTCCAACTGGACGCAGAAATACTCCTGGCCTTTGTGGTATTGTTTTTCCTTTGTCATGTTAATGGACAAAACTTTCCAACATATACCCATATTGAGATTTGTAGTGTCGTAGGTGATTGAACTCCACTTTCAAATGTGCCTATCAGAAAAAAATAAAAAAAGAATTTTTTTTTGCCTACCTACCCATTATTTGCAATGGTCCGTTACCTGAAACAGGCATATTTTTAAGGATGGCCTAAGGAGATCAAGCTGCCTAGAGGGCTGTCAAAATATTGGTATGGCTTCCACATTAAGTGAGTCATGATCTCACAATCATGAAGGCATGACGTAATTTCGATCGCGTGAGTTAGTTAGCCAATCGTGGTTAGTATGAGGAATCTGGTTATCTCCGAGCTATTACGGCACGGCGATTGGGTAACCAGATAAAGCGCCCCCTGACGGCCAAGAGGCGTGAACTTGGCAATGTGAATCAGCGGGGGGAACAAGGAGAGTAGGGACGTCAGTGATACAAGCTGTTTAAATCAGCGTAATGTAAAGGTATCTCAAGCAGAACTTCATACGACTTTGAGATGACCAAAGATGACCAAATAATTGTCAAATTTACTCTATGCAAAACACTGTGTTCTGACAGTGCATTCTATTAGTAGGTTTACGGTATCACATTTGTCATTCTCTTCTGAAACCCATCAAAATTTTAGCACACTGTTTATTATTTTTCTGCAGCTCAAATTATTGGGACTCCAGCCCTTTCTGGCTCCGCCATATCTGATATTAGAAATTGGAATTAATGTTGTCATGATTATTGGTCATGTGTTGGTGATGCAAATTACAATATGGTAGCTTTGAAGTTGCTGAATAAATTTATCACTTTGACTTTCAAATATATGAATACCTGAATTTACCTTTTGTGCTGCAGCTGCCGCCGCTGGTGTTGTATGCAATAACCTGGCATGACAGACAAGACCTGAGGAGCCAAGGCCCTAAAATATAAAACCATACATATATATTCGAATGGGATATTAGAGTAGACATTACTCGTGTGCAAACTGTATTCAGAAGTCTTAGTTGGCCACAGCTGATATATGGGTTATCGCAACGGAAGTTGAATACGGTAATTTCCCTATTAATTCGCGATGTAGTGATGAAACTCAGCACTCCAAAAATTGGCTACTTTCGAATTATTTGTTGAGCGAATTCTAGAAAAACGCGAGTGTTCGAATTAAATGTCGCGCCGACTTTCACGGAGAATCCAAAATGGCGGACCGCTTCGCCGTGGTCGTAGTGATCGTATTTATTACCGTGTATTAACTTTGATATCTCATCAGTTTCCATCAAATGCAGTGTATGATGTCAGAAAATCTCCTCTACCCTGATAAAGGCGTCTAATTTTATTCGAGGAAGTCGAGCATATTTATCGTGTGACAAGTTCAGCACGATCATGCAGATTTTTGAGCTGACGTCCGTAAATTCGCGTCCATAATAACATCGTAAAAGTAGGCCAAAACATTGAACGTATTCCTTCCTTTTTGTTCAGTATTAGCTGTGATCTATATTATGAAACCTAACTGACATGGAATTGAATGAATATTCTGGAAATATAAAACTATACACATATTAGAGTATTCCATGTTCGAGTCGTTCGGTATGTCGACGTTGTTGTTGTGAACCCTGAAAATGAACCAACGGCAAATTTGTGTAGGATTGTATCACGAAGTTTTAGACAGATTAGCGGACTGTCATAGACTTTTTGGTCTTCACTGTGCATCATTTTACACACACCATCCAGGACTTGAATAAATATCCCGGACCTATGACACGAAATTAATGTTGAATTAACGGCGGATTGTACAAGAGAACCGAGTGTCAGTCGGCAATACACGTTTCGATTGGTTTGTTTCAAGTATGAGAATATCTATTACGGTACCGGTACTGTAACAGTTTACTAAAAGTAAAGTCGAAGTATGATATCGTTCTGAATATTAATTAAATACTGGTATGTTCTCATCTCCGAAACTTTACCTAATGCCATTTAAATGTTTCTCAAATTTGTTTAGCATATAGAGTAATGGAATGGCGATAGCGATGTTTTGATTCTTAGTGTAAAAATGCGTGGTGTAATTCCAAAGAATTTTTGATTGCTGGAATTTTGATAAGTTCGTGGGTATTCGTAAGAAATATTTTCATTCACAATAAAATATTTATCAAAACCGGAAAGATTAAGGGCCACACATTAACACACAAACCCATAATACTGCAGCGTTAATTTGAAACCCCTTTCAATTGCCTCTTGCTGGTGAATCGCGCATCCTCGCCCAGAGCTGAATTTGGGCTTCCGAAGGGACAAGGTACTCCCCAGGCAGTCAATTCAATGTTATTACACACGATCTCATTTGCATATGAATAAGTGTCATTTCCAGTCTGGGTGAAACTTGCATGCTGCACGTGGACTCTCCTATTTCACTGTATATTTCATGCTGTTCAGATTCTCTCCACTGGAAACTGAAACATCTTGTCACCCCTATCCTGACTTTGGATTCTTCCATTTTATGTGGTTTTCTCTGGAGGACAAGCTGTGCTGAATGGGAAATAGCTGGACAGGCTAAAAATAAACTAAACACTTCATTAGCAAGCTATCCCGGTACTCAAAACAATGTAGCCATTGACAATTTAAATATCAAAGGAGACCTGCAGCAAATGGCATTCATGTGGAGGCTTGGTGTTTCAGTAGGAAATTGAGGGGCACTGAGGGGGTATACTATTATGTCGTGCGATGTGAACACATCGTTTCAAGTTTGTTTCCTATACAGTGAACCTTAATAATGATAATAATAAAAATACGGCCTCTTTCACGAACATGCTATTAGATATTGTATTGTATGTTGAGTATTATTAGAAGGGAGAAAAATCAGAGAACCTGATGAAGAATGCAGGACGAGTCAGATCGATCACCGTAATTCTGTAGGTTTGTTTACGGTCAAATATACTTACCACATGGGGTCTGCGTAAATACCTCACCTTGTCGTGTGGATAATAGCACGGACGTATGGACTGTTAGGGGGAGGGAGTGGGGGGGGAATGGATTGTTAAGTACAACTATAAGACGAATACTGAGTCAGACGAAGGTTTAATCCACGAAGACAACTGCTTTACATCAGATCACACAACTGCTTATATACAATGTTTACAGGCCGATGCCATGGAGACACTCGACCAACGGAAGTGGAACTCTTTTGCGTAGAGTACATAAAGTGTCAATAGGTGAACATTTATCACATAGGCGCGAAGCATAGTCCAGTCGACCACGGAGATATAATAGTAAGGAAGTGAATACAGGCTACAAGTTAACAAACTCCCCTCTAATTTTAAGAAAAATAAAGCATATCATTAATTTTAAACCAACGGGAATCACACGAGCATTAATCCATAGTTCGTGGTGTAATGAGCGAACAGTTCTTTTGCACAGTCAGTGATAGAAGTTCGTGTAATCAACATATCCACATGTAACATGGAAAGTAGAGTTATATATGCAGCACTCGTTGGAAGTGTTCAAAGAGAAACAGAAAAATGTTAACAGCATATGGAGCTGCTATAAAAAAATTACAAACAGTCCATGAGAGGAAATCACACAGTCCATGCATGCCATGAGAGATACATGTAAGATTCCACGTCACATGTATCATATAATTTCACAGACTTTTCACAGTCGAATCACAAATCACAAACAGTCCGCGAGAGATAATAATTTCACGTCACATGTATCATATAATTTCACAGACTTTTCGAGTTATAGAATTACAGTCTTAATAAACACGATGCTATATGATACAGTGTCTATCTCCCAAATCAAGTTCTCAAGG
The DNA here is from genome assembly GCA_036873755.1 of Hanleya hanleyi. Lineage (NCBI taxonomy): Eukaryota > Metazoa > Mollusca > Polyplacophora > Lepidopleurida > Hanleyidae > Hanleya > Hanleya hanleyi. The sequence continues at coordinate 5,615 of JAVTVY010034097.1, forward strand.
ATTAGTCTCCTGCCACATCCCATCACTAATAGCTTTCAGTAGACCAAAGGCAGATGCACCTTTCTTAGTCAGACAGTCTGCTATTTGTCCCCTTGTTGTGAGCCATTGTACATGTTTGATCTGTCGTCGTCGTATCAGCTCCTTAATGCTGCTGATCTCAAGCCGTAGCCTCTTATCTGCTACAAATTTCGTTGATCTGACTGCGTCATAGAGAGAATGGTTATCAGTCACACACCTAATGGGCAACAGTTCTGGTTCAGCATGTCCAGTAGTAAGCTCAGCGAACAAAGTTGCCAGGAAAATACCACTGTCAATGCCATCAGCAAGCGCGAGAGCTTCTCCTGCCAACGTGCTCCTCACAACGCGACGAATTCTTTTGGATTGCCAAGCCAATGGAGAAAATCGTCCATTTTCTCCCATGATCATGATAAAGTGTCCACCTTGTGTCCCCCCATCAGGTAAGTTACCCAGTGATGCGTCACTGAAAATAACCAGTTCCAGTGTACTCTCGTCTCCTAAGAATTGGCCGCCATGTCCATATCTTCCGATTTCCGAAAACTGTCAAAGTTCTGATAGGCTTCATATGCACAATCTTTAGCTTCTCTCAGAAATACCGAATCAAGCTTGTTGACTAGAGTTGTCATGCCATCCTCCTTGTTCAAATCTGCAGCCGCTAATTCCAATACAGCTTCTCTGGCCGTCCCCGACAACGATAACGTAACTGCCAGTGCTTGTTTCTTTGCCGGGAGTTCAGTGACGAGCCGCCATATTTCAAGTTCATTTTTCCACGTTTCATACGGGGCCGTTTGAGCGTCAAATTTCGGTGGATTCTTGTAGCTACTAGCCATCCTTCGTCTGCACGCTCTGCTACCAATGTTAAGTTCAACTATAAGACGAATACTGAGTCAGACGAAGGTTTAATCCACGAAGACAACTGCTTTACATCAGATCACACAACTGCTTATATACAATGTTTACAGGCCGATGCCATGGAGACACTCGACCAACGGAAGTGGAACTCTTTTGCGTAGAGTACATAAAGTGTCAATAGGTGAACATTTATCACATAGGCGCGAAGCATAGTCCAGTCGACCACGGAGATATAATAGTAAGGAAGTGAATACAGGCTACAAGTTAACATGGATGTTCTGAAAGAAAAAAGGAAACCCTTTCACCATTGTTTGTGATCTTCCAGGCTTGTCGATACGTTGTCATGCACAAACAAGTGATGCTCGAGAATTGTAGTCGAGATTTTTTATTTTTAGAAATTTTTATTGATCACAATACTAAAATAAAATCAACGTTAAATGTACATCCTTCCAAAAGGCTTTTCGTGATGGCTCATTTTTGACGTCAAATAATGGTCGTTTGATTGTCCACTTCACCTGAAAATATAACGAATAGCATACAGCATACCGAAAGGTTAAATCGCATCTTGCTTTCCCCAAACGAAGAATTCAGTTGCTGTGAAGAAATCTGATGCAATTCACCAGCACACACGTTACAACTTGATATCTCCGCGGGAACGTCACCCGACAAAGTTTGAACTCTGCTCCCTTCCAGTGCCTCCTTTGAACACGGCCCAAGTGCCTCCCATACGAATAATACAGGGCAGGTCGGGCAGGTAAATGGGGGACAGCGAGGGGTTTAGCATATACGACGAACAAATATATTAACGTTGAAGATCTCTCAAATTTGTTACTTAAAATAATGTGTGTTTTTCAAATAAAGGAATGCTGGTTTAAAGAAAGATATCTGATATACGAACGCTGGAAACTGAAGAATGATTCAATAGCGGGCCGTGTGCAGACACTCGACCACGTGCGGGGGACTACCGTATATATTTTTCCCGACTGCGGCGAAACGCGATCAAGTTAGGATAAAATTACAGGACTGCGGAGTTAATTGAATCAATTTTTTTCCTTATAGACTGTAAGTAATAGTAATTCAGTCTGATTATATTGTACCATTCCCTGTTGTTTCTCTGCGCTTACAAATAATAGCATACGCAGATATACTATACGAGATTCTAGTAACATATTCACTTTACTTTCATCGGCACGAACTCCGTGGCGAAAACGGGAGTGTTCGAATTTATTGTTTCACGGATATTGAAAATGCTCCCGTGTTCGTTTTATTAGGATGGACAAAATCACGACAGCGGAAAAATCGGCCGTTTTCGAATTAAATTTGGAAGGTGAATTAATAGGGAAATTACCGTATATTCTTTTTCACACCCGTATACCACACGGGTAGGGTCCTATTCTTTTTAACACCAGGGACCCCATGGGTGGGGTCCTATTCCTTTTCACACCCGGGAACCCCAAGGGTGCTCCAGTTAGTTGCCTCTTACGACAAGCTCTCGGAGGGGCCGAGGCTTATCCTTACCATGGCCAGTGTATCGACCGATCTGTTAGAATCGATACACTTGCTTGGTTAGTAGCCCATAGCAGTTCCAGGCCTCGAAATTTGGCGCGAACGAAACGATCGTTCGCGTGTCGGTTACGCAAATCCGAAATGGCCAGAACGAAAAATCGGTTACGTAAATGCGCTTCTTGGACATATGTTCTGGTAACAAAAGTCCCAACCTGTTCTCTGTCTGTCCACTGTGCAAACTTTAACCACATGACCTGTGTCTTTCAGCATGTTTTAAAAGCGAAACTAAGTCGCAAACTCGTCCCTGTCTGTATTGAATTTGTAGACAACCACGTGGCAGGCGTCTGTCTCTCAGCTTGCACAGACTGTTTTGTCTATCCTGGGTTCAGGGCCGGCATACTATTATGTAATAAACCAATAGCCGCCAGGAAACAGCTTTATCAAACTTGAACGAGTTGAAGGGTTACCCGCAAGCCTCCTCGCTCCAAGGTTGTTGCTCCGTGGGGCGCTCTTCACAGAGGTAGCAGCAGAGATGGCATGTGGAGCTTCTCTTGGAGGAATTATCTCGGAACGCGGAGCTTGCGGTTAACACTCGTCACTTTCGCCGTCTCTAAAATTGCAGGCGGCGTGTTCAACTTCTCTTTTCAATCAGGATTTTAATGGAATTACAAGGAAATGGCAAAGGAATTATACAGCCAGAGTCACAATAGCCAACCCAGAATGGAAGCGATTTACGTGTGCAATCCCATTCCCGTATGTTAACTCATTTGTCTGTTCAGTCGCTGCCCACGTGCTGTGGACAGTCTTTTTTTTCACTCGTTGACGGTACACTGTTGTAATTACGTAACCGCTTTGCGAAACCAATTGGTTACGTAAAAATTAACATAGGTTACGCAAGCCAAATTTACCGTAACCGATTTTCGGTTACGTCAATGAACCAATTTTCGAGGCCTGCAGTTCTGGATATAAATAGATCAAGGGGTTTCCTCTAAATCAAACACTAAGCTAGCTGATTCCGCTGCGAGATATGAGATGTGACAGGTTCGAATATCATTGCTCAGCTGGCAAACTATTTTGATGTGAGGCTGAAATCAACATTGAATTTCTCTTCCATTATATTTGTACGTGTCACGTATCGTGCAGATCACGTGATCCATACAAAGATAATGGCGAAAATTCAACCGGCCATTGATGTTTGAAGACTGATTGCAGACAGATGGGTAGCAACGCTACGGCTGCAAACCAATCACCAGATCGAGTTGTTGGGAAAGTGCCGTACGGGCAATATTTGCCGAACCAATTGACCATAACCAATTAAAAAATTTGATTCTAAACTTACCTTTCATAAAACACCTTGTTTATCAGTCACTGTCCATTTTTAGATTTGCAAGAGGTCTAAACTCGGACACATCGCCGTTGTGCGTGTAGTGTGTATCGCGAGTTGTGGTGGCGCATAATCAGCGTTCTGATCGATGTAAAGATGGCGGTGATGTGGACAGTTTTACCCCTCTCATCCGAGTTTAGATCTCTTGTCAAGCTAAAAACGGACATTCACTCATAAACAAGGCGTTTTATAAATGGTAAGAGGACATAGAATCAAATTATTTTATTGGTTATGGTCAATTGGTTTGGCATATATTGTCCGTACGGCACTTTCCCAACAACTCGATCTGGTGATGGGTTTGCAGCCGTAGCGTTGTTCTCACGTAGTATAGATCAAGGCTACACCGGAGCTAACGGATGGGCTCTTCACGGCAATTAAACACCTTGCCAAACTCGATAAAATCAATAGACAGAGTTGGGAGGGGTTGTTTTTTTGCCGTATAGTGCCGAACGACCCATGAAGCCGCGTGATCACGGAGTTTACATGTACGTTCATTGAGAGGCATCATGGCATAGTGTAGGAACGAACAAAGCCATGTTAACTTGGCTAAATTTGGCACTATGAAGCCTGGTATGGATAATGAGTTTGAATTCAGTCTATCTTTATGAGTATCAGATACCCGTCGAAACGCAAGGTCTGTACAAGTAGGATGGAATATAGGAGACATTATATAATGAGGTACTTTGTCAATCCCATCCGTAAAACTTTTGTCTGTCTCTCCCATCCCCAACACTTTTGTCCCGGGCCCCTGTGGGTTTTTGTCTATTTTCCGTTAGTCCAAGGATTACTGGTTAGGCCTACGGCCATACAAATAGGAAAATCACACTCGACAAAAATCAGCAATTTACATCAGCCAGATTCAATTTCAATGTGAACTGTTCGTTGCGCTGTAAATTTGTTGTTGTTGTTGTTGTGGAAAGGTGCATGCTTGTCATCAGGTCATTGTTGTTGGAAGGTGAAGTACACAAACATCTCATTTCATCATCGAAAGATTCTGCAGATGTTCCAGAATTTGAAGATTATTAATAGTTCTATCCAATGCATTCGATCATTAGAAAATATTTTATATCCCGAAAGTTAACGCTAGAATTCTTACCCTTTTTGCGGCGATTCGAAAAACGTATGCCATCTTCTTGATCTTGTCGGCCAGCACAAGGTTTCGTGACGTCACACTGGTCGCAACAAGGGAAGATAACTCTATTGGAATCCGCAATCGAACGAAAATCCTGGATCTGTGACAAACAGCACTAGCAGACAAGTTTGGAAACAGCTGCGTGTGAACTGATGTGGCGAATTTGAAAGTACTGATCGGACCCTCCAAACCTATATACACTATGTTGTGAACTTTGACATTGTGCGAACATGATCTTACCTGGCTCGGAATTACAACACCACAAAAGCTGATTAACAGCTGAAATGTTGGCCCACATATAAGCTAGACTGTATTTCATCATCCGGCAGCTCGAGCTAATCTGTAATTTTTAAGTACAAGCACGCGCTAATCTGTTTCAAAATGTCGAGGTAGCCTTAACCTACACTACGATTATTATTATCGTAAATCATTCTCGATATAAAAGGGTGGTTCACTACCGGTACGCATTCCATGCATAGAAAAATACCGGTACTGCCCATGCAACAGAAAAAACGTATTTCATCACTCAGATTTCATAAATTTTCTATTCTATAATTCAGACAAACATAACTTATTCACAATTATTATCACTTTTATAATGACTCTATAATTGACATTTATCATCATGACTTTATACATTTGTAACACTATTTATATTATTTAATGACCTTGTTCCGTATTGTTATCGGCCCTCTAGAGTCGACACACTGTGTCTGTATGATGTCGAATTGAATTAAATAAATCAGATACCATAAATAAATAAACTTAGGAATGCATATATCTCGATTTAAATGTTCCAGAAGCAATCATGCTCAGAGAATTTCTGGATTTTCATGTCTGACAACGACCCTGATCGCTTGTTCGATTTTACTCTCACTGCATGTGCTTGACTGAGAAAATATTTTTCTTAAAACAGTTGGACGGTACATGTACGATAATGCAAGGGTGACAGTGAAGAATCCGAGTTGCTTTTGTTAGTGCGTGCCTGGAGTAGGATCACACAGCAGGCCTGTATTGTAACCTACCATTGCGACAGAGCTTGTCGCATATTGGGACTATCAACATTATTTTTCATTTATTCAGAGTGACCTTGGAAATGTATTTCGATAAGTCATCCAGTGGATTATCTCGATAGATTATTTTTGCAAGACACTAGACCCCTGCTATGTAACAGGTTGTGTAACGCTACCGCTTGCGCAGTCGTATTTTATCGGATTGAAATCCAAAGCTTAATAACCGTGCACTTTTACACAAGACAAAAAGCTACAACCAGTGTGAGTATTAGTAGTATATAAACCGTGAATCTGATCGCATTTATAGGGAGGACGGAATGAGGGCTGGGAGAGGGTTGTATGACCTTTGACCTTGGGGTTGGACTTGAGTTGACCTTTCACCTTGGACATTCGAGATCACTTCTGGTCATGTGACTCGCGGGGGAAGGGTGGATTGTGAACTTTACACCCATGAACCATTATAATTTTTCTTTTCCCCTTTGGCATGCAGTGTTGGGTTTCTATCGATCAGGCTCGCATTGTAAAGTATGACTGGTTTGACAATGTTGCAGTATGTACCCTCAATGCCTGTCGTGGGAGCAAACCACCACCGGTGTAATACAGCATTCCTTTGAATTATACTCTAGGCGACCGGGCCGATAGTTTCTCATTATACCTTTCTACAGTAACGCCCGTCGACGCCCGTTAACGCCCATCAACGTATATTCACCCCAATCTCGCAAAATCAATCAAATCTCACCCCATGCAGTGCCCCTCTTGTGAGTTTCGAGGTGAACCTGCATCATATGGAAAGGAACGAATGTACATTAATGCCCATCTCTTCATCAGCAGAGCGAAAAGAGCAAATCAACAAAGAATTGTGTGTTTCATTTTATTATTCCCTTAATCATATCACACCCAAGCTGTGGAAGCCGCTTTGGTGTGTTTACATAAAATGATAGTGTTCATTGTCTTTTTTGTCATTATCATGGTCGCTCTGGTCCAATATGTGAAGCCCTCATTTGAGACATTGCCCTTGTTGGTCGCCTCGTCCGACTATTGTTCAATGAGAAACCGCCTTTGTGATGTGCCAATCTGCGAACATGTTCGCTCTAGTCCAGTCAGAAACCGCCATTTGGGAAACCGCCCTTTTTGTGTTAATATTCGACCATGTTCATCGGTTGTGTACTCTGGTCCTAAGCGATTTCGGGCTGTCCAGAATACTGTAACGGCAGCATGTCCTGGAATCGCTGGGGTTTTTTTTAGTTTGACCGCATTTTAGAGCTTCTGGGATGGTAACCCCATATCCGCTTCCAAGTGACGCTTGGTTATCATGATACCCGGTGTGTGGGATCACCCGTCTTTTCAAATAGCACGAGACTATAATGTTCATAGATCGCCATGACTGATTTTCTGATGTGGTGGCGCATGTGGATGTATGCCTGTTGTAAGTTATCCTGTCCGGTATCCTCGATCGCTGCAGTGTGGATATTAATAGATATTATTACAATGTTATCCAAAAAGGAGGGTTCCACTTCGTCTTCGCTTAGGCTCCCATTGGAACAGTTCTCCACATCAGTGGGTAGGCTTTCAGAAGCAGTAGTCGATCTCCATATATACCAGATCCTTGTCCAGCGATTTCATGTGGACCACGTCGACATACTATTGACGTAGAGATCGCCGTAGTCTGGGAGCCAATGTATTATGAGCTAACATTTCGGGTTCCTCTTTCGAATACCCCCTGTGATAAAACTCTTCTATTGTGGTATCCATCCACTTCGGCTTGCATCTCGACATAGTACTCTGTTCACATCTTTGGGCGTCATTGATTTGTATGGGATTAGCTAGATGGGGCCATCACGGTTTGGTGATGAGAGTATTCCGGAGTTGATGGCTTGAATGGAGCCTACTGTCTGAGAGCGGGCTGGATAGGAACCTGCTCTACGGGATCTCCCGGGTGTTCAAATGAACTCGATTGATGATATGGAGGTCGCTTACTCTGACTCTCACTTCGTTGTGGATCTCTCTCTAACAGGTGGGTCGTCAACCGACTATCTGCAGGGGTATGGGTTTTCAAACCAACAAACAGGTAGGTGCCTGCATGAAATAATCGCTGTTCTGGGGATAAATTCGACTTCCGAACACGTGGATTTTACACTCTGTCGATGGGACGAAGTATTAGCAGTTGCATGAGGACAACATCTCTGGACGCTTTTCCTTGAGGAAGGAGATTCCGGTGATGGGGCAGAAACAAGATCGCGTTTTTTCAATCTTTCTCGTTGGCCACACCCACCAGATCATCCGCTACTGTCACGATGGTCTGCTCGGGGTAGGGACCTAAATATAGAGAGCCGAGAAGAATAAATCTGAAGGCCGACCAGAAGATAGTCCTGTCTGCATTGGAATAGTACGTTATTGACTGGTCTAAGCGAGAAAAGTTGAACCTACAGTACTCGCTGATTGGCTGGATCTCACCCAGAGCAAGGTCGTTGAAACAATCCGCCATATTGACAGAAGTACCCTTCCTCAAGCAAAACAAGTACTGAGAAACCTGAATTCGCAAGAAGTTCTAGCAAATCTCCAGTCATACAAGCGTCTAGTCCGTCATTCATAATTCAGCCGTCGTCCATTAAAGAATATCCGCATCCATAATCCAAAGACCTATTCCATATCCATATAACAGTATTAGCACCAAATTCAAAAAAAGACAATCATAGTAAACATAAACATAGGCTAGTTTCCTGCAAGAGAGAAGCGGTCAACAGTTTTCAATGATGCCGACAAGACATCATGATGTTCCAAAAATATAAAATCCGTATCGCTGATCAGTATTCTTAATCCATAATAATCGTTCTTAAGTCGTTATCTAGAGAATGGTGTATCTCAGTCACGCTTTGATTGTGACTGTTCATATGAGCACCATGAGGATATTGAAGTACATGTGTTCATACGGCCCCTAGCCCCGGGTTAAGCGGAATTAGACACAAGTTACGAAACGTAGCGCCATAGATCTTGCACGCTACGTTCGTACTTCGCTATCAGCATGCGATATGTATCGCCAAATTTGAGAAACTTTGAGTGGAGGCGCTTGGAGGAATAGCCCTGTTTTATAAGTTTCTGCAACAATGTTTTGTGACGTTGATTGAAGTCGTCACAATTAACACAGGATCTAGCAAATGCTACTAGGCGAGATATGTATACGCTATATGCAGGTCCCACTGGAATATTACTGTCCAGAAAGGGATAGTTTACGATGTCGAAATTGTAATCATCTCTTCTGTCATAAAGTCGAGAGAGAATGCCCGCTTCATTTTTGTAGAAATATAGATCTAAATATGATGTGCCTGTAGGGCTATCTGTAGTTTCCTTCAAA